>SJYV01048281.1:188956-216285 GCA_006410875.1 Neotragus pygmaeus | reverse complement strand
GCAGTGTTTGCAAAGCATGATTTGAAGAAGCACAGTAAAACAAGGGATGCCTATGTAGTCCATGCAGATGTAATCAAGTTCAGATAAGCCCTTTAGGACTCGTTTTAATCCAGTGACTCATGTCCCCATAAGACAAGGGAAATTTGGGCACAGAGGCACACAGAGGGAAGATGGCCACGTGTAGATGGAGGCAAAGGTTGGAGTTACTTTGTCATAGAGAGCCCAAACCTAGGAACACCTTTGGAGACCACCCTGGTGATCCACTGGCTAAGAGTACATGCTCCCAAAGCAAGGGGCTAGGGTTTGGTCCCTGATCAGGGAAAATCCCATAGCCAAAGGAGCCTGGTGGATTACAGTCTGCAGGGTCTCAAAGAGTCTGATGTGACTGGAGCAGTGGCGCATGAGGACAAGCAGGGAACTGGATCCTGCATGTTGCAGCCAAGACTCGCTGCAGTCAGATCAATCAGGAAAAAACAAGTAACACCTTTGGCTTCCAGAAGCTGGAGGAAGCTAGGAAAGACCCTCTCCTAGAAGCTGTAGAAGGATTGTGGCCCTACAGTCACCTCAGTTTCTCTCCTCCAAAACTGCGAGAGAATTAATTTGTGTTGTTTTAGACTCCCCAGTTTTTGGTACGTTGCTACCTCAACCCTAGGACACAAGTCTTTGGAAACACCCAGGAAACACCTAGTTAGTGTTGTTTTAGACTCGCCAGTTTGGGGCATTTTGCTCCTGCAACCCTAGGAAACACCCTTCTTCCTGGAGTGACATCCACAAGCCCCTCTCCCACGGAGTTGGCATCCTCTTACTGTGTTTATTGTCTTCACAGAAGTCTGTGAAATGCTCCTGTTCAGTCATAGGTTTCTGTGTTTACTGTTCATTTCCTGTTTGGCCATTGGCCTCTTCATTTAATTTTTGTTTGTTTTCCCCACTGGAAAGCAGAGGCCTTGTCTGTCTCTCTGTATTGTCCTGCAAACACCTTTGCTATACTGGCTGGTGAGTGAAAAGTGTTGAAACATGTGATTATACTCATTTCGCACTGCCGTGCACCCCAGCCCTCTGATCAGGTGGCCGGACACCTTCCTTCGATCTGAGGGCAAGGTTGTTTTCTGAGTGGTGACTGTGGATATCTGAAAGGTGGATTGTGAAAACTGGTATTCAGCACAGGGCACTGTGGAGGCTGATGCCTTAGTCAAGGAGCTTAAAGGGTCAAGAATAAGGATTGAATTACATCCAAGGAATCTACTGGATCTTCTGTGATACAAAAATGCCAACAGTTGAGGGCAACAGAGGCCCTTCTTCCCTTGTCAGTGTCCTTGGTTTTGATGTTACTGTGGGAGGAGAGATATTCAGGGAGTTCTTTGATAACCCCATTCTCACTCGATTCCTTCCTTTTGACCCACAGGATGTCCTTGCAGTCTGTGCTCTCACTCATAGGACTGAATCGCCTTCTGCAGCAGGTGGCACATGAGGTATCACCATTAGACTTCTGACAAAGTGGTGAGACAGAAACATTTTAGTTCGACCCATTCTTGGGTCTCTATTCCTGGAGAGGATAGGATACATGGGAAGGGGAAGTAACAAGAGGGTGGGACTATTTTGGACAGCCCATCTCCGCACCCCACCGAGTCTGGATGTTCTCAATTTAATACCAGAAAACTGGTAGTCTGGATACCTGGAACTGTCTTCCTTCTTGAGAACCCCTGATCACCAGTGGGAAGGCTGCGTTTATCCATGTAGGAGTGATACTCTTTTCTACCCAGACTCTTCCCAGTCTCCCATCTGACTCATCCTAGTATAACCCCTCTCTGCAGCTTGCTGAATTGAGGATGGCATGAAGAGAAAGCTGTGTTGCTGATCTGTTGAGAGGCTACAGAATCTCTTTCATTCTACCCACTGAGCTAGAACATCAGTAGAAAACATCATTGGCATTATATTGGCTTTAACAGATGGTATGTCCTCACTAAGATCTATAAGACATCATATCAAAATGTACGACTGTTACTTATCATCTAAATAATAATACCTGGTTCCTAGCACATGCTTTATAAGTATAATTTGGATCATGACTGGTGAAATCTGCTTTTCTTTTCTTGGGGTTTGTTACATTCATGGGTGCTCTGAAATGGGCACTGATTTTGTGCTGATGTCATCCCACTTTGGAACTCATCTCATTTGCTAATGAATGGTGCATATTTAACAGAGAACTTCGCTAGGGCAAAGAGAGGGACAAAGCCACCCGGGTGGCAAGTCCACCCGTGTTCCTTCAGTTCTGTGATCTATCAGCAGAGCCAAAGATGAGAAACAGGTACATTCTCCCAAGCCATTCTTTACAGAGAAGCTAGTCAGACTTTCATAATGTTGGATCATGCCCCTCACTGTATTTAACACCCCAGTGATTTTCCAAATCACTTGAAATGAAATGAAAATGCCCTGACCATATTCTGTAACCTATATGATCTGGCTCTTGCCTAGTTGTCCAGTCTCATCTCAAACCTTTTCCTTTTCTCTATATCAGAAACTAGAATTCCTTCTGTTTCATGAACCAAAAGCTTATTGTGTTATAGCTCTTACACTTGCTGTTTTGTCAATGTGTCACTGGGGTGTCATTGGGAGGTTGTAAGCAAGGGAGGGCCATGACTTGTTTGACAAATGGATGAATGAATTTGCAGTGACTAGTAGGAGTGGAAGAGGTTTTGCCCTTCCAGCCCTGTGTTATGGTACCTTTTAACTTAAAATAACCAAAAGTCACTATTTGTTAAATCAGTTCATTCAAAGGTACTTGAGTCTTATGTTCCCAGAACCATTGAACTTAAAATGTACCAATCAAGGACTTTCTGGTGGCTGTTTGAGTAGGCTTGGCTCCTTGTCATCTTGAATGGATCTTCAAAAACTTTGACTCAGAAAAATATGCCACTGGTGAGATAGTCCTCACCCAGGGCTGCTCTCTTTTCAGTACCTGCATTGTAGCAAGATGCCCCTCCAGGTAGATGCAGCAACATTTAAGCACTTGCCAGCAAGGAGGGAGATCTGCGGATTCTCAAGGAGGCATCACACTATTGATGCGCATTCAGAGTCATTCCCATCCAGCAGCGCATTCAGTTTTATGAAACACATAATTTGACAGGAATAGTCCCAACAAGGTGTATCTTAGGCAACAGTGGAAGATTTCACTATTTAACTGGGATTATTAAGTTGCTTTGTCATTGACTGTGGATCAAAAATGGCTGTTCATGATGACTGCAGAAGCTATGTATTGAACTGGTCATTCCCTCAGCTCTCAGAGGTAGGTTGGTGTGGAATCAGACCTGCTAACTAACTCTAAACTATGGTTCCAGGCGTTGGGAAGGGCTTTCCTCTTCCTGACCCAGCAAAATAGCTTGCCTGTCTGTTCAGTGGTTTAGAAAATTATTTTAAGAGAAGGCAGATTTATGATAGACTTTTTCAATGAAATTCTGTACATTGAGAATAAATATTTAATGGCATGAAAATATACCTAAGATAAATTAAGCAAAAAACAAAGCTGAAATACAGTTTTATAACATTTTTTATAACACTTATAGATAAACATCTATTTTTCAGCTTTACTAGGATATAGTTGAGAGGAAACATATGTTTAAGGTATGAAATGTAATTTTGATATATGTATTAAGGTCAGTTCATACATCCTTCCTCTCACATAATTACCATTTTGCTGTTGTTATGGTGAGAATATGAAAGCTCTACCCTCACAGCAACTTACAAGTATTCAGTACAGTGTTGTTAACTCTAGTCACCATGCTGTACATTAGATACCTGTAACTTATTCATTTTATAACTGTAAGTTTGTATCCTTTGATCAGGAACTCCCAATTTCCCTCTCCCTCCCCCTGGCATTCACCAGTCTACTCTCTACTTTGATGAGTCTGATGTTAGAAAATTCTATGTATAAGCGAGATGATACCGTATTTGTCTTTCTCTGTCTGGTACATTTCACTTAACATAATGTCTTTAAGGTCTATTTATATATTTTGAGAAGGCTAGAAAGGGAATAATCTTGACTATTTTACACCCAAATGTTGGCAGGGGTCGTTGCCAGCTTGTAGAATTACCTCTATTTCTCTTCAGGGGCAAGATTGGGTGGGCTGTGTTGTTTAGAGGTAGACAATTTTAAGGCAGTGACTTTCAAATTCCAGTTTCTATCAGTGGTGCCCTTTCTTCAAATCAAATAGTGTGTGAAATGCCAATGGGTAAGACAGATAAGAGTGGAACTGGTACGCTCTGTGTCTCCTCCATTTCAATGAGATCCTTTTACTTGCCCCCTCCCTCCATTCCACTGCAGTTGTTTCTAGGCACCTTCTGGAAACAGTGGATTCTAGGGAACACAGTTTAAATGCCAACACCCTGGGGTGGAAGAGAGCAAGCCCAGGAGCTGGGTCGTGGAACAATTAACCTAAGACCAGCCATCTGTGTAATGAAAATCCAACCAGCCTGGGCTGTCTTCCCTCATGTATGCTGTGGTCACAACAGTTAGGGTATGAAATCAAAATATTAAACCAACGCCAAAGTATCCTTTATGGAAGAAGAGTATCTTTGTGCTGCTTAGGTGCCATGAAGCTTTAATGTTGGAGTGGACAGATTCGAAGAGGCTTATGATCACAGACCCAGAAGGAAACTGTGTAGCTGTTATGCATAAGCACAAACCCAGTCAGTCAGAAAGAGCTGATACAGAACTCATTGCCGTGGGAGAGGGAGCGGAGCCTTGTTTGAGCTTCTGAGAATCTATGTGGAAAGTTTTTTTTTTTCCCAGAGCTTTCAGTACAGTGGCTGAGTTGTTTTCCAAGAACTCAGAGGCCCCTGAGGATGTACTTGTAGGGGACAGGGAAGATTGGTGGTCTCTGTACTCTGGGGGCTACCCCCAACTTTGAATAGATCAGTTATGTTTCCCTCTGGCATATTGGCATTTCATTAAATGTTTCATTTGAAAGGAAATCTGCTACAGAGAAGTACAATTTTGGAAACTACTGCTTATCATACCCATCAGTGTGCTAGCATTGGAGTGTTTAACCATCGGTTCAAGTGTTTATTTCTGTGTGCTCAAAATTAATAAATTTGAAATAGGAATTTTTTTCCATGAAAAGGAAAGGGAAAATTTTATGAATTAGTCTTTTGCCTTAGTTACAATCATTTATTTGCTGCCAGTGAACTAAGATATAATTATAGCTATGTTTTCCTTGTTTTTAATTAATATTTTAGAATAAATTATAGAAAGCTTCGAAAATGTCAATATGCATAAAGATGGAAAGAATTTATTCACAATCTCAGAACTAGAGAAAACTGCCATGAACATTATGGTATATTTCCTTCCAATCTCTTTTCTCTGCACTTAGGTATGTGATTAAGTATCTGGCATTGTCGTGTATGTGATGTTTTATTTTCTGTTCCTTCTTAAAAAAAATTTACGTTATATTTTGAGCCTTTCCCCTGTCATTAAAAGTTTCATGGTGTGAATGTACCATAATTTATTTTACTACTATGTTCTTTTTGGGCATGTAGGTTGTTTTAAATTTTTTGCTCCTGTAAATAATGCAGGATACCTATTTGTAAATAAACATTTAATAGCATCTCATATTTTCTCTCAGGTAGAGTCATAGAAGTATGTTGTTGAGCAAAGAGTAGGAGGGAATACCCAAAGATCTTCACATTCAGTGTCCAACTTCATGCCAACATATCCTCTTATCTGTAGTGTGAATGGTTAATATAACTGCTTCTGCCTTAGCAGTGTATGTTAGCATTATTCTGTTGCTTTTTGCAATGTGATCCATTCATTTAAGAAATATTTACTCAGCACCTATTATGTCCCACGGCCTATTCTGAAAAAGATGGGTATGGTGGGAATAAGACAAAGTTGATTTCCTGGAATTTATATTCTAGGAGGGAAAGGGAAAGTGCTAGTTGCTCAGTCGTGTCCAACTCTTTGCGACCCCATGGATGGTAGACTGCCAGGCTCCTCTGTCCATGGAATTCTCCAGGCAAGAATGCTGGAGTGGAGACTGACAATAAACAAATGTAAATTGACACCCATAATCTAATAAGTTAAGAGGACTATTGCCAAGCTGCTCCTGGAGTGTACCTTGGCAGATGATGTGGTGGGGGCCCCTGGTGAAATCTATCACCATGTAGCCCCAAGGCCCTTTTTAAGACCCTTGGGCTGGCTATACTCTACATTTGGGCCACTTTATTCTATTTTGCAGCTATGTATATTTGTTCACTAGTTTATTGTTTTTTCTTCTGCATAAACCCTTCAGAATTTGCACCTTTATCTTAGGTATCCACATTAGTGAGGTATTTTCATTCTTTTACCATTTCAGTAACAGTCATAATTTATATACCACACATGTTTTTTGTTTTCAGGGAAACAAATAGATGCTGTATGGGAGGGGCATGTTTATTTGAGTGTTTTGCATGCCTTTTTCTTTGTTGTTATTTCTTTCCAAGAAGCTAAGGAATAGAAAAGGAGCAGGAGTACCTTCATGCCACCTTTAATGTTTGTCATCCTGTGGTTAGAAAAGGAAAATGAGATTTCTGAAAACGCTGGGGGCTTCATGTCTTGTGTGTGTTAGTCACTCAGTTGTGTTCAACTCTTTGTGATCCTACAGACTGTAACCCACCAGGCTCCTCTGTCCATGGGATTCTCCAGGCAAGAATACTGGAGTGAGTTGCCATTCCCTTCTCCAGGGGATCTTCCCAACCCAAGAGTCAAGCCTAGGTTTCCTGCATTGGCAGATGGATTCTTTACCATCTGAGCCACCAGGGAAGCTCTTATGTCTTCAGAGTATGTATTTATCATGATGTTAGAATTAAAAGATCTTCTCTTGAACTTGATAGTACTGAGAAATACTCCTGCTGTGTTAAGGGTTGAAGGTAGTTTCTGCAGGTGCTCTTGTGCAGGGCAGAGAGGCTGGTGTGTTCAAGAGCACAGACTGTGCAGCCTGCCCCACCCTAAATAGCTCTGTGGCCTTGGGCAAGTTACTTCATTTCCCTGGGCTCAGACTGTCCATTCTACAGATTCTGAAGATTAAGTGAGCTAGTAAATGTAAAGTGTTTAGAACTGTGTCTGGTCCATAAAAGAGGTCAATAAATTTTGTTGGTATTGTTTAGTCTCTAAGTCCTATCCGACTCTGTGACTCCATGCACTACAGTATGCCAGGATTCTCTGTCCTCCACTATTTCCCAGAGTTTGCTCAAACTCATGTCCATTGAGTTGGTGATGCCATTGAACCATCTCATTCTCTGTCTCCCTCTTCTTTTGCTTTCACTCTTTCCTGGCATCAGGGTCTTTTCCAATGAATCGACTCTTTGCATCAGGTGGCCAAAGTATTGGAGCTTCAGCATCAGCCCTTCTGATGAATATTCAGGATTGATTTCCTTTAAGCTTGATTGATTTGATCTCCGTGAAGTTCAAGGGACTCTCAAGAGTCTTCTCCCACTTCCCAATCCAAAAGCATCAGTTCTTCAGTGCTCAGCCTTCTTTATGGTCCAACTCTCACATCCATTCAGTAAATTTTATATAATATTAATAACTATTATTATTATTTACTGTATCTGAGAACTGCTTCCAGACCTTGATCCAATTAAATTATGGATTTGCCTGACTTTTCTTACTCAGTTTTCCAACTATGCACAGTCATCTGATTCATCCAATAGCTTTGCTCTCAAACTTCCCAGGAGATCTGATTTTTGTCTTGTCTTTGCTTTCTTAGCATCTTCACTGTCTCTTACCTTTAGGCTACAACAGTCTCCCCTTTCTTTTTCCTAACACAGTAAGTGCTCCACCAGGCACTCAAAACTTTGCTCAGCTACCCTGCAGTGACCTCTCAACACCCATGCAATGACCTCTCTTATGGGTCATCTGTGGCCTCACTCAATATGCAGTTAGATCTGCTGAGATAATCTCCTCTGAATGGTGCAACTCACAGGCTCAGATAATGCTTCCTTCATTACACCTTTTGCCCCCTCCCCCAGTTCTCCAGTTTCCAGAGGGTGGGAACATTTTAAATAACATTGTCATTTAAGTTAATGAACATTGGGTACTTGGGGGAAACTCTCACTTATCTCATGCTTCTGAACACATTTTCTAGGTGTTTCTGTTTATTTTTGCTTCCGTTCTGCTGGCATATATATTCTATGTTGGAGATTGTCCTTGGACACATGGGCAGGTTGAGTTGGCCCATGGACTGGTGCTTCTCACCTCGGCTACACATTGGAATTATCTTGAGAAACTTAGAAAACATCGTTGTTGGGTTCCCAATACCAAATATGGTGATTTAACTGATGCTGAAACTGAAACTCCAATGTTTTGGCCACCTGATGCGAAGAACCAACTCATTGGAAAAGACCCTGAAGTTTTTTTTTTTAACATACCTTCTAGTGGATTCCAATACATGCTAAAATTTAACAAACTGCTAACTTGAGTGTATGACTTGATCCTGGGGCCATTGAACACTCTTCAGTTCGGTTTCCCAGGTGGCCCCAGTGGTGCAGGAGACACAAGAGTCGAGGGTTTGATCCCTGGATTGGGAAGATTCCCTGGAGAAAGGCACAGCAATTCATTCCAGTATTCTTGCCTGGAGAATCCCATGGACAGAGGAGCCTGGTGGGCTACAGACCATGGGATCACAAAGAGTCAGACACAACTTAGCAACTGAGCGAAAGTGCAGCCTGTGTTGAGAACCATTGCAGTGGTTCTCTCTGGATGGCATAATCGTAAGAGTTACCAGCTTCTAAAGATTAGTCAAGCTTTTGATAACAAAGATCCTTCCTAAATAGAAGTAATATTTTTCATCCATTTGTGAGCCCCTGCATGTACTATGTTGAGTTACCCAATTGTCTCCAAATGAAGTTTTCGGCTTTCTAAGGCAGAGTAGATTTTGCTATTGATCCCTGTGTCATCTTTTGGAAAATGGTCTATTATTGATAAAGCTTTGGCATGGGATAGGGAGTTCAGTCTCTGGTTGCATTTCACCCAGTTCCTAATGAAGCCTTTTTATATGAAAGACTCGACAGACGAGAGATGAAGTTAAATGTATTGATTTGCATATTGATTTCCTGTGAATATTGAGGTTGCCACTGTATATCACACCCGACCAGAATCTGCTCTGTTTGGATAAGAAAGATAATTCAGACGGTTGGGTTTATTGCCCAGGCTGTTAAATTGCAAAATAAAATAAAAGTTGTCAACCATTTTCGTTTATGGCTGTTGGAAGAAAGGTTCAGATTAAAGTTAACGTTGAAGAGGCTGAGTGTTGACAGGCTGTATTTCTTTACCCTGGATTCAACAGTTCTGTTCATTCTGAAACAGCCTCAGTTAATTCTGTAGCAGTGGTTGTCTACTGAACATATTTAGAATCCCCTGGTGGGTTTGTTAAAACACAGATCACTGGGCTCCAGAGTTTCTGATTGAGCAGGTGGAAGGTGGGACCTGAGACTTGGTGTCTAACAAGGTCCCAGGTGACATGGCTGCTCTATGGCTGGTGAAGCTGGGGGGCTGGGGGGTGGTGACATACTTTGAAAAGCACTGTGCTAAAGCATTTTGTATTAAATTTCACAGTACTTTATTCTGTAGGAAATATCTGAGGGGAAAATGGTAAAATTTATAAGGATTACCCAGGAGTGTGTTTCATCACAGGAAGTAGAAATATGCTAGAATAATTTTAAAATGTTTCCTCTACAAATTTGATACTACCCAGATTCCATGTGTAGTGATAGGGCCCCAGAGTAGATACACAGAAAGCGGAGGTTTATCTGTCTCAGTGATTTGTGAGGCTTTTATGACCACACCACGTCCACATACATAATGGGAATATTCTCTGAAATGCCTAATTCAAAGGACAAATGCTTTTAGAAAATGACGTCAGTGTAGCAATGGGTCCACATGAGAGGACCCTTTTCGATCTCCTATCATATCCCTTGGTGAATAACTTATAACCCTTGGTGAATAACTAAGTCTATTTTCTGGGTCCTTGGCTTCTACACCTAGAGCACCAGAAATTAAGTTGTAAACATTTCTGTTGCAACTGAATGCTTTCAATTTCTGGATGTCCAAGTATACCTTTAGAATACCGTATATCACCTAATATGCATTTGCCCAGATGAATTCTAAGTTACACATCTCATTTAAGAGAGAAAAAAAAGGGAATCCTTATCCCCTACATTTGAAATCCTAAGAGCCTACAAAACAATGTACTGCTGAAAGGGAATACACAGTACCCCCAGAACCTCGAGATCCTATTTTAGAGAGGGCAACTATTTATCATAAACATGCCTCTAATAAGCCTGAGTTAGAGAAACACAGAGCCTAAAGTGAAGGCTTCTAATGAAGAGGCAGATTCATACAGTAAGTCCCCCTATATACGAACAAATTCCATTCTAAGAGCATGTTCATAAGTCCAATTTGTTCATAAGTCCAATCTGTAAGTCCAACAAAGTTAGTCTAGGTTCGCAATTAACAATCAGCTATGTAGTACTGTACTGTAATAGGTTTATAATGCTTTTATAATATATGATGCTGCTGCTACTGCTGCTAAGTCGCTTTGGTCATGTCTGACTCTGTACGACCCCATAGATGGCAACCCACCAGGCTCCCCCATCCCTGGGATTCTCCAGGCAAGAACACTGGAGCGGGTTGCCATTGCCTTCTCCAATGCATGAAAGTGGAAAGTGAAAGGGAAATTGCTCAGTTGTGTCCAAATCTTAATGACCCTATGGACTGCAGCTTACCAGGCTCCTCCGTCCATGGGATTTTCCAGATATAATAAACAATATGCAGATAAAAAAATAAACNTCCAATGCATGAAAGTGGAAAGTGAAAGGGAAATTGCTCAGTTGTGTCCAAATCTTAATGACCCTATGGACTGCAGCTTACCAGGCTCCTCCGTCCATGGGATTTTCCAGATATAATAAACAATATGCAGATAAAAAAATAAACACAAAATATAAAGAAAACATTTTAAATCTTATGGTAGTACAGTACCTTGAGAAGTACAGTAGAGTACAGTCCAACAGCTGGCATAGAGGGGCACATTCGAGCCTGAAAAATTTGCAACTTGAAGGTTCCTATGTAGGGCACTTAAGATATATCCCGCTTGCTACAGGATAATTCTGCATGGGCCTCTCTTATGTCTGCATGTTTCTCTAGGGCTATCCTTTGAACTTAACTGTTTCAGATAAACATTTCAAGGATGTTTGTATGGTGAACAGCTCTGGAAGATAGAGCTAGATGCACCCCCTCCCCACCGCCACTCTTGAACAAAGGTTAGGTACCCATACTGCTCCATACGCTGCTATCTATACTATAAAAGATCTGGGTTCCCTAAGCTCAGTCCTCTTATCCTGAAGTGCAACCTACTGCCTCGGCAGGTGTCACCAGACCCTCTTCACATCACCCTGTTGGCATTGCAGCTTTGGGAAATGGTGCAAAAAAAATAGCGAACACTTTGGCCATTGCTCTTTCTGTGAGTAATCAGCTGTCCTTTGCCCATGACTTTGGAGTCCTGTGTCTTCCATTCAGCATCCACAAAACTGGGGCAGGTTGACTTCGTTAATTTAGATCTGGGGAAAAATAACAGAGTATTCATGATTTTTAAAAATTTATTTTTAATTGGATAATTGCTTTACAGTGATGTGTTGTACATCAACATAAATCAGCCATAGGTATATGTACATCCTCCTGGCTTTGGAATCTGCCTTCCACCTCCCTTCCCATCCCACCCCTCTAGGTTGTCACAGAGCTCTGTGTTGGAGCTCCCCAAGTCATACAGCAAATTCCCACTGGCTATCTCTTCTACATATGGTAACGTATACGTTTCAATGCCACCCTCTCAATTCATCCCACCCTCTCCTTTCCCAACTGTGTCCACAGTGTGTTCTCTTAAGTGTGCATTTCCACTGCTGTCCTGCAAACAGGTTCATCAATACCATCTTTCTAGATTCTCTATATATGTGTAAATATATGATATTTTTTTCCTCTTTCTAACTTACTTCACTTTGTATAATAGGCTCTGGATCCACCTCATTAGAACCGACTGAAATGCATTCCTTTTTATGGCTGAGTAATATTCCATTGTATATATGTACCACAACTTCTTTATCCATTCNAATATATGATATTTTTTTCCTCTTTCTAACTTACTTCACTTTGTATAATAGGCTCTGGATCCACCTCATTAGAACCGACTGAAATGCATTCCTTTTTATGGCTGAGTAATATTCCATTGTATATATGTACCACAACTTCTTTATCCATTCATCTGCAGATGAACATCTAGGTTGCTTCTAGTTATTGCAAATAGTGCTGCAGTGAACACTGGGGTATGTGTGTCTTTTGAAGTTATGGTTTTCTCAAGGTATATGCCCAGTAGTGGGATTGTTGAGACCATTCTTGATTCTTGACACTGCTTTCCCTCATCTCAGTATCCAGCACAGTTTGCTCCTTTATGACATGCTATCTTGGAAATTATTCTTTTCCTTCTGAGCAGTTATTTTTGTATATGTACCTTCTGTACTTTCATTAGTATGAGTATTTGGTATATATTCACCTTCTCCACTAGACTTACTGAAACCAGGATTATGTACTTAGGTTTAATTTATTTTGTTCATGTTTGAAATTTTAGGGCCCTGCAGAAAAACCTGGCACATGGTCAGAACTTAACACAATTTAGTGACTGATGGAAGGAATAGAGACTTCACTGGTTAGTTTTTGTGGCAAGTTGGATTTCCTGGGAAAAAGACTCTGAGAAAGAGAAAAAAATGCAGAAAATCTAATGGGATAAACTTCTATGGAAAGTAGAAGAAAGCAAGAATGGATAAAAGGATTCATTCTCAAGAAATTCCCATCCATTCCATCAGGGAACTTCCTTCAGAGTTGTACTGAGTTGAGGCAAGTAGCCCTCAATGACCAACTGTTGGATGCAGCCTTCCTTGGTTAGGGGTGCAACCATACATGAGGCCATTTTCGAAGAGGACCGATGTTGAGGGCTATATTCAGGTGGTATTCCAATATCTGGGTTAACAACTGAAAGGTGCTTCGGGAGGTATATCACACAGTACACCCCTGTGACCTTCAGTATGTTTATGTTTTTGGTACACGACTCAAGGAAGAATGGTCTTTCTTTTACTATTGCTTTCTATGACTCCAGTGAGCAGTTTGGAGTGGGGAGTATGGTATCTCATTCATGCAAACTTTTAAGAAGCTCACCCTGTTTCCCATGGAATGGGAAATAACACACACATACTAAAAAGTCTTGGTGGAGGTTGATAGAATAATCTATTTAAGAACCATGTGATTCAAGTACCTGAAGACCACTCTCATGTGCACGAGTTTTTGACATAAAGGAAGAACTTGAGTATTCTGTTTTAAAATTTTCAACATATTTATTAAAAAAAATTTTTTTTNTATACAGCCTTGACAAACTCCTCTCCTGATTTGGACCAGTCTGTTGTTCCATGTCCAGTTCTAACTGTTACTTCCTGACCTGCATACAGATTTCTCAAGGGGCAGGTCAGGTGGTCTGGTATTCCCATCTCTTTCAGAATTTTCCAGTTTATTGTGATCTACATAGTCAAAGGCTTTGGCCTAAGTCAATAAAGCAGAGATAGATGTTTTTCTGTTTTTCCTACATTTAAACCCTTGCAAGTGCTGTTTCCTGGGACCAAAATGGCAGTGTGTCTATCTTGCCTCCCTCTTTTCTATCCCCTTCTAAGCACGCTTTGAGATTCAGCTCAAATGATGCATCTTTTGCAAAATGTTTTCTGAATTTCTCCCCCGACTTTCCCAGCAGGCTTGTTTGTGCGCTGGGTGTTTTGTAGAGACTTCCCCGTAGCCATTTCCACTTGGCTGTGATTTCATTATGTCTCTGTTAAGGGACTGAGTATTTCTTGTGGGCAGAGACTATATTTTACTCACGTATCCCCAGACCTGATCACAAGGCCTGGCACCACGGCCATGCAGGAGTTGGCTCCTAATGACTTGTGTGTGCCAAAGTTTAAATTTTCAGGAAGATTGTGAGTGGGTTGTACTTTATAGCCATTACTAGACACAGAATTACATAAAACTGTCATTAAATACATTTTATCAAAAGACAAATACTACAGACTCACCTCTTCCCAGTCGTTTTTCTGCCTTTTGCTGTTAGTCATGCTGTTGAAGTTATCTACATCTCCATTGTCCGTAGCGACGACCTACTATAAAGGGATGTGCACTGAGCATCTGTTGCCAGCTCCATGTTTAATGATGTCATTCTGGTCGATTGAAACTGGCCACAGTTAGAGCAATTTCCTATGGACACTGCCAAACACTACAAACCAGGGCTCCATCTCAACTGGAACAGATTGTTGAACATTTCATAAGCACGTCATTTCTGTACCTGCCACAAAAATGGTGCTTGATGAATTTCAGCTGAAGTAAAGGAATAGGAATTTTGGAAAATTTCATTTAGGCTGAGCATGAGGTGGGCAGCTGTGGAAGCCCAGAAGGAGATTGGATCTGGGTTTGTTAAGGGTTACAACTAGGGGGACGAGCCCATTGTCAGCCACTTTAATAACTATTCTTACTTTACCTACAACAGATTCTTTAAAAAAAAATTATATCCTTTAAATTTTGTTTTAATTTTATTTTTAATCTGAGGATAATGACTTTACAGTATTGTGATGATTTCTGCCATACCTCAGCGTGAATCAGCCATAGGTTTACGTATGTCCCCTCCCTCTTAAATCTTCCTCCCTCCCCATCCCACCCCTCTAGGTTGCCATAGAGTACCAGCTTTGGGTTCCCTGTGTCATGCAGCAAATTCCCCCTTGCTATTTGTTTTGCATACGGTAATGTATATGTTTTCGTGTGACTCTCTGAAATCATCCCACCTTCTCCCTCTCCCACTGTGTCCAAAATTCTCTTCTCTATGTCTTTGAAAAAAAGAATTATTCATTTACTTTCGGCTCTGCTGGGTCTTCATCGCTGCCAGGGCTTTCTTTAGTTTTGGTGAGCAGGGGCTACTCTTTGCTTCAGGGCGCAGGCTTCTCATTGCAGTGGCTTCTCTCATTACAGAGCGCAGGCTCTAGGGCATGCGGACTTCAGGACTTGTGGCGTTCAGGCTTAGTTGTCCTGTGGCATGTGCAGTCTTCCCTGGTTAGGGATTGGACCCTTGTGCCCTGCCTCAGCAGGTGGATTCTTACCCACTGGACCACCAGGAAGTCCTGCGATATACTCTTGCAATGAGCAATGTATGGGACCTGGCATGTTTTCAAACCTGCTCTTCAGGGTCTGACACTTGATATTTAGTCTCTAAGTTAATTCCAGAAGCTGATGGTATCTGCAATAGAATGTTCACAGAGAAAGATTGACTTTTATTGTCTTAATTTTCAGCTGAAATCTCAAGACAGGCCCTGAGCGACTGCATGAAATTTTAATTGCAAACATGATTTCTTTTGATTGCCATATGGCTATATCACGATGTATATTTACTCTTTCTGAACCACTGGGTGTGAATATCCTAGGATGACAGATATGGTTAGTGGTGCCCTTGTTGAGGTTGCTGGATGGGATGGCGGATGTTTTCTTAATGTGTAGAGATCGAGGACTGTGTCTGCAGAACCAAGTGCTGAGAGATAGGAGGAATTACTTGTGATTCTGCCCCAAATGTCAGGGTCTGAGGAGGACGGGTTGGTGCATGAGGTCGAAATGGCAGCTGAGTCTCTGTTTTATTTAAATATATGGGGTTTCTCTATTTTCTCCTATTCTGGGCCAAAGGAGATGTTTTAATATATTTGTTAACATGAAAGCTACTTTTAATTTCCTTATTATGATGTAAATTTATACTTCTCCTAAAATAAAAAGGCAATACAACAAGAAATAAACTTTTTGTGCCTGTTCAGGTGTGTCTGTTTGCAGACTCCATGGACTATAGCCCACCAGACTCCTTTGTCCATGGAATTTTCCAGGCAAGAATAGTGGAGTGGGTTGCAGGGGATATTCCTGGCCCAGGGATCAAACCCATGTCTCCTGTGTCTCCTGCACTGGCAGGCAGATTCTTTACCACTGCGCCACCTGGGAAGCACGAGAAATAAAGAAGAAAGTAAAAATACAAATCACCTGATATCCTATCATTTTAAGATAACTCTTTAAACATTTTCATATTTATCTGCCCAGATTTTCAATACATTCTTGGTCCTACCTGTCCAAAAGATTGGATTGAATTTTAGTTTCCACGGTTGATATTTACAAACATTAAATTTCCTGCAGTTCCTACATACAGTAAATAGCATTTTAATATTATGTTTCATGGAACACCAGCCTCATGGAGGCTGATGTGGTCTTTTTTTTAAAGAGGCAAATATTTTTGGACTTATTTGTCATTGTTCCGTTTGTACAGTTTTGTTGTTGCATTTGCCTATACTGTGTGGCATGTGGGAATCTTAGTTCCCCTGACCATGGCTCAAACCCTCGCCTCATACAGTGGAAGCACAGAGTCTTAACTACTGGATTTGAGAGACTTGCACACTAGTATGGAGCTATGACTTCCTGTTTCCACTGGAAGTTACGGGAGTGGATTGAAGAGGTGGGAAAGTGTGGGGTCCTTTGGCTCCTTAACGTTGCCGACGGAAGCTGGAAATGCAGGATGGGTTTTTAGTTTTTGGCTCACTCATTCAACACACATTCCACTGACAGTGTGTCAGATTCTGGTGTCCAGAGAAGAATAAGACACAGCCACTGCTCACACCCTAGTGACAGACACAGAATGGAAACAAATAAATAGTAATAGGGCTTGGTAATTGCTCTTATAGGAGTTTTATCTTTATTATTTTAAAGATATATACATATACACACACACACACACACACACACACACACACCCCCCTATATATTGTTTTTTGGTGTGGACCATTTTTAAAGTCTTTATTGAATTTCTTGCAGCACTGCTTCTGTTTTATGTTTTGTTTTTTTGGCTGTGAGGCATGGGGGATCTTAGCTCACTGACCAGGGACTGAACCTGTACCCCCTGTATTGGAAGGCAAAGTCTTAACTGGACCACCAGGGAAGTCCCTTATGTGGGGATTTTAAACAGAGATCTGTGGGACCACAAAGGATGTAGTCATTATCTTTCTGGGAGGAACTAGAGTAGTATGTGTCCCTACGCGCTAAGTCGCTTCAGTGTGTCCAGCTCTTCGCGACTCCATGGACCGTTGCCCGCCAGGCTCCTCTGTCCAAGGATTGTCCTGCTTTTCTCCAGGGCATCTTCCAGACCCAAGGATTGCACCCACATTTCTTAGCTTCCAGCATTGGCAGGCAAGTTTGAGTTCTTTACCACTAAGGCCACCTGGGAAGCCTAACTACTTAAATCCTTTTCTTTAACAAATGAAAATTTAACATAACCTTAAGGACAAAACAAAAACAATCCAAGCTCTCAAATACAGTCACTGGAGTATGCCTCTTATTCTCCTTGACTATTTCTTCCTTGGTAAAAGTTGAATTCTTCCGGAAGCTCTCTCCATAATATGGCAAAAGTGGTCGTCTCCAGTTGTTGGATGATTTTTATCAGACTCTTTATCATGCCTCTATTCTAGAGTGTGGAGTACACTGGCCCAGCTGCTGTCCACGTTTGAATCAATTCCTGTGTCTATGGCGATGCCATTCTCAGTGGCCAGGCTTAGATCATGTTGTTACTGACCAGGGTTATTGGCCTTCCCCAATCAATAGAAATTAATTAGAGGCCAGACAAGAAATTCAGGCAAGGCTTTACAGGGACCCCTGCTTCAGCAGATCAACACATTCCCTTGCTGGCTTGCCTACTTCCTGACGGGTAGGTGAGCTTGTTCCTTATATGGGGTGGAGGGGAGCGGGGTGAGCCAGGGGTCGTCCAGGGGTCAGGCTGGAGGCGTGGCTTAGGTGTTTGGCCCACCCCTTAGGTGGTGTTGAGTGCAAGAGCCATGCGCTGTGCCGTGCTATGGCTCCTGACACCTTGCTTCTGCTCCAGGCTCTTAAAAAGTGGCGGATGGGTTTTTTGGTCTCTTTGTATCTTTTGGGTCCAGGATTTCCCCCAACTGCTCATGCACACAATTATTTTTAGTCCCATACCGTTTCTTCGTACGTTTACCTGGAGGAGAGATGTGTCCCCGGTCTCAGGTCCCAGCCTGTCTCAGTGGAATCTCTCCTATAACCTCTTTTAAATTGCATGCGCTGAGAGTAGGGAAAAGAGTCACCCTGAACTGGAAGGAGTGGACACTGGCAGCTGTCTCCTACACGAAGGATGCACCCTGCAGGTGACACTTGGTTAGCACTTGGCAGGATGAATTTTTACCAGCTAAAAAAGCTTTGCGTGTCAGGGGTGTGATGTAGATGGCTGAATTAGGGTATGCAAAAGAGAAAGGGGATTTTGGGTGAGGCTAGAAACAGTCCTTCTAGGTTAGCTTTTGATTGTTAGGAAGACAGCTCTGGTGAGAGAAAAGAAGATGGCTGTGAATGGAGAGAACCTGGTTTTGTCAGAAAGATGGGTTGTCTGAGGGTTGCCAGCTGCAAAGTGGTGGCTTGGGGATCCTGGGCTGAGGATTGTGAGAGAAAAATTGCCAGTGGATTAGCAACACACAACATCTGATTTGAGGGCTTCTCAGGTGGCTCAGTGGTGAAGAATCTGCCTGCCAATGCAGTAGAGTCGGGTTAGAATCTCTGGGTCTGGAAGACTCCCCCCTGCCCCCCGACCCGAGAAGAAAATGGCAACCCAGTTCCAGTGTTCTTACCTGGGAAATCCCATGGATAGAGGAGTCTTCTGGACTGTAGTCCATGGCATCACAAAAGACTAACCAACTATGCAAAAGAGTTAAACAAGAGTTACCAACTAAACAACAACAACCATCATCTGATTGAGGATGGAGAGTCATGGCATACAGGCCATGTATTCTATGATACTTTCAAGCTATGCCAATGAGGAATTATCAAAGTACCCCTGCCACCCCCGCTGTTTACTTTTCTTTCCAAAAAGGAGAAAGAAAATCTCAGTGACTTCATATTCCTTATTATTTATTGATTTGCTACCACCGTTGTCTGATTATTTATTGATAATAGACTCTCATATTTTCATATGGCTTCTTTTATATATCAATGAAACAACTGAACATTGCTATTTGCTCCAATATAAATGCAAGATAATTTTTGTAGAAGTAGGAAATTCTTGTTTGAAAAGGTCTGCCTCAGAGGGTTTTAGAAAACATACTACATGGTATTCCCTGTGGTCACAGCCATCTCAGGCCCCCTGCTCTTCTGTCTTGGCTTATAAATTTTCATCTCATTTCTCTGGGCTTACATTTTAAGGCTTAATGATAAATGGTATTAGATTGAGCTGCCTCTTTGTAGGTTTTCTGTTCTTAGTATATGGGTGAATAGATTAATTTATCACACTATTAATCTGTCACCCTTCAGCAGCCATAAATTCAATTTCATACATTAACATGTGACTCCCAAGGGGATAGGGTAAATCTCAGGCCACAAATAACAAGTTATTAAAGTTGGAGATGAATGTGTGAATAACTGAGGAACAGAATTAACTCATGAAATTTTTAAAATGACTGTGTTTAAATGGACAGCCCATGAGTACCCTCTTCACACGTGTCAGCTAAGAAAAGCAGGGCCACCTGATTCTTTAAGCTTGGACCTTCACCTGACTTTTGAACTTTTCCTCTGAATTCAGTCCCCTTCTATGCTACATCCCTGAGATCCTCAATTCTGTTGACAGTTCCTTTGAAGGTGCCATCCTGTTTCAAAATGATGTTTCCATTCATGCCGCTGCATCTCTCTGCTTACTTACCATTTTCCAAAGCCCAATTCATTCATCATTTCTGAGAGGCATGACTCCATGACTCTCTTCCTTCTTTCCTTTCTCCACGTTAAATGCTCTTCCATGATTTCCTTGATCCTGCTCGATGGTTCTTTTACATTTATTTAGCTGTCTTTGCCACTTGCCTGTGAGCTTAGTCGGGATTGCATTATCTTCTCTTGTGGTACTCTGTGGTGCGCTGGGAGATCAATCGATGCCTGCTGGATTGATTTGAAAGCCAATGTCCCAGGTGTCCCAGAAGACTCTTATAAGTCTGAGTAAATAGTGAAAAAAACAAATTGAGAATAGCTCCACTTTCGCAGTCTTCTGATGCCAGAGGCATGAAAGACCTCAGTATGAAGAGGTTTCTAATTCAAGATGTTCCAGTGGAGTCTATTTTCCTCTTATTTTCCTTTTGGCTGGTTGGATAAAAGCACGGTTGCTTCTGAAATGGAACAGTAGATCAGGGATGTGTTATTCACTTCCATTAACGTCTCTCTCTTCCTAAGTGCCTGGGAACGTGGGCACTCTTTGCATCTCGTTGTGGTGGCTACCCGGGGTCAGAGGCTTTGATTTCTGATGCTCTGTGTGTAGCCTCCAGCGGATCACATCCTGCTTGCTCTTCCTGGTGATGTTTTATTCATTAGAGCGTGGCCAAATGGAAATTATATCTTTGGCTGTTAACAATCTGTACCAAAGTGAACTTCTGGATATTAAAAAAAAAAAGAACCCAAGCCAAGGTGCAGGAACTGAGCTATTTATTTCTCCCTTCCTGACTTCAAAACGGGACTGGAGCAATACGTGTTTAGGGACTCTTGCCTGTAATCGGAGAGTACCTCCCTGGTTACCCCATATAAAGTACTGTCCTATCCCTCTTCTTTTACTCTGCCTGTTTTTTTTTTTTTTTGGCTGCACTGCTCGGCATGTAGAACTTCCCTAACCACAGATCGAACCCGTGCCCCCTGTATTGTGAGCACACAGTAGGTGCTTAATAAATCTATGCTGATTAAATGGAAGATTGTACTTATTACTACTTCTCATGGAGCCCTCACCACATACTGTCCCAGGCAAGGTGATGAATATTTGGGCTACATTACTTTGCTTCTTTCTCACACCATGCAACCAGTTAGAGTATTGTGCCATTTCCACTTACCCTGGAGGGAAGTGAAGCTTAGAGAGATCTAGTAAGGTGCCTGAGGTTTCACAGATGGTCACTTCAGTTCAGTCGCTCAGTCGTGTCCGACTCTTTGTGACCCCATGAATCGCAGCACACCAGGCCTCCCTGTCTATCACCAACTCCTGGAGTTCACCAAACCCATGTGCATTGAGTTGGTGATGCCATCCAACCATCTCATCCTCTGTCGTCCCCTTTTCCTGCTGNACACACACACACACACACACACACACACACACACACACACACACAAAGCTCACCAGAAGGAAAAGGTAAGGGTCAGAGAGAACAGAATGGAAAGAAATCTACTGTCTTCAATGGATGTATCAGAAAATATCCTTTCTCAGTGGCTACCACTCTGTTCTAGATAACTGTAAAAATCATTCTTCATTTTGACCATCCAGTATCAAAATACCGGAAACATAGAGTGCTACTCGCATCTATGGGTTTCCCTGGTGGCTCAGGGTAAAGCATCTGCCTGCAATGCAGGAGACTGGGTTCAATCCCCGGGTTGGGAAGATCCCCTGGAGAAGGAAATGGCAACCCACTCCAAAACTCTTGCCTGAAAAATTCCATGGACAGAGGAACCTGGTAGGCTATAGTCCACCTGATCTCAAAGTGTCACAGACGATTGAGCAGCTTCACTTCACTCACATCTATTCAGCTTTGCTCATCCCCAAGTTTACCACCACCTGCTGCTGCTGCTGCTGCTGCTGCTAAGTTGCTTCAATCTGTCCGACTGAGCTATCCCATAGACGGCAGCCCACAAGGCTTCCCTGTCCCTGGGATTCTCCAGGCAAGAATACTGGAGTGGGTTGCCATTTCCTTCTCTAATGCATGAAAGTGAAAAGTTTAANGCTGCTAAGTTGCTTCAATCTGTCCGACTGAGCTATCCCATAGACGGCAGCCCACAAGGCTTCCCTGTCCCTGGGATTCTCCAGGCAAGAATACTGGAGTGGGTTGCCATTTCCTTCTCTAATGCATGAAAGTGAAAAGTTTAAATGAAGTCATTCAGTCGTGTCCGACTCTTAGCGACCCCATGGACTGCAGCCTAGCAGGCTCCTCTATCCATGGGATTTTCCAGGCAAGAGTACTGGAGTGGGTTGCCATTGCCTTCTCCTAGAAACTGGCTAAAATGGACAGAATTTTGAATTTCTGAAATAAAACTAATCAAGATTTTGGCAACTTCCTAGACAAATCACAATAATCAAAGAAAGATAAACCTGTAAAAGGGAGAGTCTTCCCATGCCCATCTTAGGGGTGGAAAAAAAAAAAAAAGTACTGTTTTCTCAGAAAGAATAATGTCCATGGAATTTAAGAAAGCAGTGAGAAATTAGGATCAAGGGACAGATAGGAGGACACTGAGAGGGAGAATCAAGGTTTGAAAGATCAGTGCTGTGGAATCAAATTAGAATTTTACATGGTTAGTTCAGCTTTATAGAAACTGGATGGCTCAGAGGTTGAAGCATCTACCCACAATGCAAGAGACCCGGGTTCGATCACTGGGTCTGATTCCTGGGTCGGGAAGATCCCCTGGAGAAGGAAATGGCAACCCACTCCAGTATTCTTGCCTGGAGAATTCCATGGACAGAGGAGCCTGGCAGGCTACAGTCTATGGGGTCACAAAGAGTCGGACACAACTGAGCAACTTCACTTTCACCTTCTTTTATAAGGAATTCAATTCACAATATAGGAAGCATGCACAACTTCTTCCAATAGGTTGGAGCCCCAACTGTCCTCCTGGGCTGGACTCATTCATTTTCCTTCTCCTGATGCTCCATGAAAATTCCTGACATAGTTATTCCTCCCTTGTTACAAGCTAACCTTAAATAATAAAAAAGAATACCTTCTTTCTTGAGTTTCCCTTAGCAGAGCTAACAAAAGTTCTTTTTGAAAAAACAAAACAAAACACTTTACTATAATCTTCATAACGGGAAGAGATAAATAGCTCTATAAAAAGCAAACATACATAGCTGTCTTCCCACTGTTCTTTGACAAGCATCAGCCAAAGGACTACGTTTTTTAAAAATGATTTTTTGATGTAGACAATTTACAAAGTCTTTATTGAATTTGTTACAATATTACTTCTGTTCTATGGCTTATTTTCTTAGTCATTGAAGCATGCAGGATCTTAGCTCCCTGACCAGAGATGGAAGCTGAATCCCCTGCATTGGTAGGCTTAACTACTGAACCTTCAGGGAAGATCCAGGACTGTAAATCTTCTGTGCTTTTCCCACTCCTCTTGTTCCTCCCCTTTATTTCACTGGGAGGGATTTCATTTTATTATTACATTATTAATTTATAATAAATAAGCTAATAACTTATTTAAGTTATTACCTATTAATGTTTCTTCCTCAATTTCTGATGCTTCAGTTCAGTTCAGTCACTCAGTCATGTCTGACTCTTTGTGACCCCAGGGACCGCAGCATGCCAGGCCTCCCTGTCCATCACCAAGTTCTGGACTTTACTCAAACTCATGTCCATTGAGTTGGTGATGCCATCCAACCATCTCATACTGTTGTCCCATTCTCCTGCTGCCTTCAGTCTTTCCCAGCATCAGGATCTTTTCAAATGATTTAGTTCATTGCATCAGGTGGCCAAAGTATTGGAGTTTCAACTTCAGCATCAGTCCTTCCAATGAATAGTCAGGACTGATTTCCTTTAGGTTGGATGGGTTTGATCTCCTTTCAGTCCAAGGGACTCTCAAGAGTCTTCTCCAACACCACCGTTCAAAAGCTTCAATTCTTTGGTGTTCAGCTTTCTTTATAGTCCAACTCTCATATCCATACATGACTACTGGAAAAACCATATCTTTGACTAGATAGACCTGTGCTGGCAAAGTAATGTCTCTACTTTTTAATATGCTATCTAGGTTGGTCATAACTTTTCCTCCAAGGAGCAAACATCTTTTAATTTTATGGCTGCAGTCACTATCTGCAGTGATTTTGGAGCCCCCTCCCCCAAAATAAAGGTCTGTCACTGTTTCCGCTGTTTCTCTGTCTATTTGCCATGAAGTGATGGGACCAGATGCATGATCTTATAGTTTTCTGAATGTTGAGCTTTAAGCCAACATTTTCACTTGCCTCTTTCACTTTCATCAAGAGGCTCTTTTTCTTCACTTTCTGCCATAAGAGTGGTGTTATCTGCATATCTGAGGTTATTGATATTTCTCATGGCAATTATTATTCCAGCTTGTACTTCATCCAGCCCAGCATTTCTCATGATGCACTCTGCATAGAAGTTAAATAAGCAGGGTGACAATATACAGCCTTGATGTACTCCTTTTCCTATATGGAACCAGTTTGTTGTTTCATGCCCAGTTCTAACTGTTGCTTCCTGACCTGCATACAGATTTCTCAAGAGGCAGGTCAGGTGATCTGGTGTTCCCATCTCTTTCAGAATTTTCCACAGTTTGTTGTGATCCACACAGTCAAAGGCTTTGGCATAGTCAATAAAGCAGAAATAGATGTTTTTCTGGAACTCTCTTGCTCTTTCAGTGATCCAGCAGATGATGACGATTATCTCTCGTTCCTCTGCCTTTTCTAAATCCAGCTTGAACATCTGGAAGTTCATGGTTCACGTACTGTGAAGCCTGGCTTGGAAATTTTGAGCATTACTTTACTAGTATGTGAGATGAGTGCAATTATGTGGTAGTTTGCCAGGAGAAATATCAATAACCTAGGATATGCAGATGAAACCACCCTTATGGCAGAAAGTGAAGAGGAACTAAAAAGCCTCTTGATGAAANGATCTCCTTGCAGTCCAAGGGACTCTCAAGAGTCTTCTCCCAACACCACAGTTCAAAAGCATCAGTTCTTTGGCGCTCAGCTTTCTTTCTAGTCCAACTCTCACATTCATACCATGACCATTGGAAAAACCATAGCCTTGACTAGACAGACCTTTGTTGGCAAAGTAATGCCTCTGCTTTTGAATATGCCATCTAGGTTGGTCATTACTTTCCTTCCAAGGAGTAAGCATCTCTTAATTTCATTAGCCTGAATTTTTAATCAGGATGCTGTTTGTGAAGGGTAGGTCTAGGTTCACGGTCTAATCTCTGAAGTTAAGTGATATTGTTTTCTGTGCAGTATTCGGGCATTTAGGGTCCTATGTCATCCAATTTCTTCTTTTCCCCTCATAAAAGTAGTAATTGCTAAGACTTAGACATTTTTACCTTTCAGGAACTGTATCAAGTTCTGTACCTAAATTATCTTATTTGGTCTTCAAAATAAATTCACACAGTAGATTTTATAATTCTCCTTGCACAGATGGAAAGAGGAGATTCAGGTAGGTTAAGTGACTTATGGCCTCTTTGCTGATAAATAGTATAGTTGGGACTTGAACACAGACTTCCTTGTTCTGATGTCTGTTTGCTGATCTGTAATGCTGTGTTCTTTCTCCAGAAATTCCCTCTGTGCTGTTTTATACCCAAGCAGAAGGAATTACTGGTAGAGTCTTAAGAAATTAATGTCTATACAATGGAAAGGATTAATCTCAGGGATTAATCTTATCACGTGGAGAGAACTGCATTAGTGCATTGGAGGCACATTCTAAGAGGAAATGCCAAATCAAAGAGAGGGTTCAGGAGCCCTTTATTTGAATGGATTGAACAAATGAGATGCTTGCTTGTAGAAGGAAAAATGTAGGTGAGGGGCAGAGATAGAATCTGAAAGAGAATCAGAAGAGGAAGGAACAGACTTGCTATTTATTGAAGGTAGTATATCAAGGTGATTATAAACTCAAGTCCTACATTTAAATTTCCTAGGTTGATATCCTGCTACTGCTGCTGCTAAGTCACTTCAGTCGTGTCCGACTCTGTGTGACCCCATAGACGGCAGCCAACCAGGCTCCTCCATCCCTGGGATTCTCCAGGCAAGAACACTGGAGTGGGTTGCCATTTCCTTCTCCAATGCATGAAAGGGAAAAGTGAAAAGGAAGTCATTCAGTCGTGTCCGACTCTTTGTGACCCCATGGACCGCAGCCTACCAGGCTCCCCTGTCCATGGAGTTTTCCAGGCAAGAGTACTGGAGTGGGGTGCCATCGCCTTCTCCGAGGTTGATATCCTAGCTTATCTTATTAGCTGCTATCCTTGGGCAACTTATTTTACCTCTGCCTCTTTTGTCTTATCTCTTAAATGGGGACAGTCCTAGTTCCTTCACTGTACTGAATGGGAATTAGTGGAGATGATGCATGAAAGCCCTACACATAGTAGGGCCTACACATAGTATTGTTTAGTTGCTAAGTTGTGTCCGACTCTTTGTGACCTTGTGGACTGTAGCCCACTGGCCTCCTCTGTCCATGGGATTTCCCAGGCAAGAATACTTGAGTGGATTGCCATTTCCTTCTCCCAGAGATTAGCAAGTACCCTAGAAATGTAAACTGTCGTTGTTACTGATAGTTGTGGATTCATAGTAGGAAAGAAGAGATGCCTGCGATGGATGAAGGCTCCTGGTGTGCCAGAGTTGTTAGCAGAAACTGTGGGTTATCAGATTAAACAGCTTCAATTTCCAGAAGAGATATGTGAACCTCAGAGAGAAGATTGTTCTGTCTTGAGATTTTATAGAGAGAGATACCCACAGATCCAACATTGTCACCCAGCTCTTCAAATGTATCTAAGGTTTTAAAATACAACTGGTGGCTATCCACCTCCCAGTGCAGTAGATGCAAGAGACTCGGGTTCCGTCCCTGGGTCAGGAAGATTCCTTGGAAGAGGAAATAGTAACCCACTCCAGTGACTGGACAATTCCATGGACAGAAGGGCCTGGTGGGCTACAGTCTATGGGGTTGCACAATGTCGGACATGGTTTAGTGACTAAACATCAACATACAGGCTCTAGTTCAGCCATGAGAACACTGAATAGTATCAGTCCCAGGGAGTGTGCCCTTGGCTAGATCCCAGAATCACCACTCTGTCAACCTAACAGTGTTCCTGGATGGAGGGAGATAAAATTGAATGATATGAACCCCTGCATCCACCTGTCTTGCTGACGCTACCATCAAATATGTCTAGAATCAACCACTTTTGCAAGTTCCATTACTCCCCCTGGTTCTTGGCCTTGATGTTTCTCATTTGTGTTTACCATTGAGAGTCTCCATACTGACCTTTTTTTTAATTTTTAAAATTTTTTCAGTTTTAACTTCTTTATTGTATTAGATTAATATATATTATGCATTAATGTATTATAGTAAAAGTTATGACCAATCTAGATAGCATATTCAAAAGCAGAGACATTACTTTGCCGACTAAGGTCCGTCTAGTCAAGGCTATGGTTTTTCCAGTAGTCATGTATGGATGTGAGAGTTGGACTGTGAAGAAGGCTGAG
>SJYV01048281.1:155593-188412 GCA_006410875.1 Neotragus pygmaeus | reverse complement strand
TGATGCTAAAGCTGAAACTCCAGTACTTTGGCCACCTCATGCAAAGAGTTGACTCATTGGAAAAGACTCTGATGCTGGGAGGGACTGGGGGCAGGAGGAGAAGGGGATGACTGAGGATGAGATGGCTGGATGGCATCACGGACTCGATGGGCGTGAGTCTGAGTGAACTCTGGGAGTTGGTGATGGACAGGGAGGCCTGGCATGCTGCAGTTCATGGGGTTGCGAAGAGTCGGACATGACTGAGCGACTGAACTGAATACATATGTATGCATTTTAAAATATATTTTTTCCATTATGTTTTTTTAAAATTTATTTCTAATTGGAGTATAATTGCTTTACAGTATTGTGTTGATTTCTGCCGTACAACAGCGTGAATCAGCTATGAGTATACATGTATTCTTTCCCTCTTGAACCTCCCTCCCACACCCACCCTTCTAGGTTATCACAGCCGACTGGCCTTCCTTGCAGCCACTTTTGCTCCTACAAGCTACACAACTACAGTCGGTTGGTTCTTGGATAGGAAATCAATCAAGCTTCCCACCCCCACCCTATTTAGCATCTTCCAATCAGCTTCCTGTTGCACTTGGAACGCCTTGCCATGGCCTGCTGACCCTAGAGTATCTGCCCCTGTCCTCTCTGATGTCACCCCCCCTTCGCACTCCCACTTGCTCATAGGGATTCCCTCTGGTTTCTTCCTGTTCTGACAAGTACCTACCTAGTTCCTACCACTGGATCTTTGCATATGTTCTTCCACCAAATATTAATGGATGGCTTCTCCTTATCATTCACTTCTCTACCTAGCTGTCCCTTTCTTAGACTGTTTGTCTCTCTGATGGCCCTGTCCTGTCCCATGGCATATGCTTCATGGCGCAGACCAACTTGGTAAAATTATCCTGAAGTTATTTGTTTCTTTAAGTAAATTCATTTCCAATGGGGCATTTTTACTTGTGTCTTACTATATTCTTCACAAAGAGTTGAACATGACTGAGCGACTAAGCACAGCACAGCACGTATCCTCACTCTCAAAAATGATGCCTGTGTTTTGATGGGTGCACCTTGAATACTTATTGAATGAATGAATGGATCCCTTGTGAATGAGTGTTTACTTTGCCATAAGGGGTTTGTGTTCACAGCATAAACACTGAGGGCCACATCAGGAGGAGGGACTCATATACCCACTACAAGGTGTCCACAGCAGAAACAAAGTCAGTAGCTGGATTTGGTCCTTGGTCAGCCAGCTGGCATCTCCATTTTAAAAATACTTCTCCATCTGATTTTATAATTAAGTATTTTTTAAATCAGTCAGCACTTTTTGGATGTGTGTACGCTCAGCTTTGTGTCCGACTCTTTGAGACCCCATGAGCTGTAGCCCACCAGCCTTCCCCGTCCACGGGATTTTCTAGACAAGAATACTGGAATGGTTGCCATTTGGATGTGTAAGTTTCCTTTATATAAACACTTGTTGAGTGTCTGTTAGCTTAGGATTTTTGCATGTAATGAACCAAATTAGCACATGTATAAAGAAGCAGGCTGGGATCTTGTTTTTAAGTGGAGAGAATTCTAATTCCTACTTTGTTGCCTTCCTTCACCTAAGAATTTGTACATATATATAGTGTGGTTAATTGATCAGAGTTAAAGATGGGTTGTTTGCTATTTTGTTACTTTCTCATTAGAATATGAATGACGGCTGCAAAGTCCCAGAGTCCCTTTTCTCTTAGTATTATTTTTGGATCCACAACACAGGTGTTCTTTGTAGAAATATATTTCAATAGAGTATTTGTAAGTTCTACCTAGTGCTGCTTAAAAGAGGCTGTGATATTCCTAATTATTTCTGCTGCTGCTGCTGCTGTTAAGTTGCTTCAGTCGTGTCCGACTCTGTGCAACCCCATAGACAGCAGCCCACCAGGCTCCCTCGTCCCTGGGATTCTCCAGGCAAGAACACTGGAGTGGGTTGCCATTTCCTTCTCCAATGCATGAAAGTGAAAAGTGAAAGTGAAGTCGCTCAGTCGTGTCTGACTCTTTGCATAAATTTATTTTAGGGAATGTCTATTCAAAAGAAGACTACATTACCCACTCTACAGTGATAAATTAGAAGGGAGATGGTATATCCTAGAAACGATCATGGTAAATTGGTTCTCTGGGGGAAATTTTGGAATATATTTATTTTCCTGCTTCATGGGTACCCAGGGTAGAAATTTTTAAAAGATTAGCTTCCTTTGTAGTTTGTAATGACAAATTCACATCATTCAAGATTTGTAGAAGATAAAACTAACTATGAATGCAGATGATTTAAAAGTGAGATACGGTAGTTCTCACGGGCACAAATTGATCTCTTCATCACAAAGCCAATGCAGGGATCTGGTGCCCGAGTCAACACAGGCCTGAGGCCAGGCATCGGCTCTCTAACTTGCATCTCCTGTGCAGATAACTGATTCTAGCAGCAGACTTCTGAGGTCCAATGTGAATTATTGACCTTGTATAGACTTGTCCCCCAGCTACTATTTTAAATTTAGTTCAGTCTAAGAGTATCTGGGTTCTACTATCTAAGGGCTATGAGTTGCCTCTATGAACTGTCGTATGATGTCAGACCATTAGCCCGCCAACAAGCTGTGTATCACCCCACCCACTCTGACTACCTCTTTTCTGCCTCAAGGTTTAGAGGCTGGAACTGAAGAGGTGAAATTAGACTGGCCTTTCACTCCCACCCCGAGTCCCATTTGCTGTAAAGTTAAGACACAGTGACAGATGAGATAAACCTTTTGAAGTGCGTATCTCTTCTCCTGACAAAAGTCTTTTCAGTTTTACGATACGTTCCTTTCAGCATCTTTCTGTGTGATAGGAAACCATTTTCAAATTTCCAAGCATTTAGACTTAGTGCCAAGGGGCAGAAGGGATGAGACCCATGTATCTTTATCTGTGTATCTGTATCCATATCTTTGTCTGTATCTTTACATCTGCATCTGTATATCTGTCCCGCAGTGGTAAAGAATCTGCCTGCCAGTGCAGAAGAACTGGAGATGCAGGTTCGATCCTTGGGTCAAAGAGATCCCCTGGAGGAGGGCATGACAACTCACTCCAGTATTCTTGCCTGGAGTATCCCATGGACAGAGGAGCCTGGTGGGCTACAATCCATGAGGTCATGAAGAGTCAGACACAACTAAGCGTGCACACACACACACAACATATATATCAATATCTATATATTTTAAAATATCTAGTTCCTTATCCAGGAGTGCTCTTTCTAATGAGTCACTCCTCCTTTTAACCTTGGCCAGTTGTTAGTCCTCTGCCACCAGTTTAGCATCGCCTTATAAGCAGGTGAACTGTGCCAATTCTGGAGCCCTGACTCAGACTCACTGAGTTGGAATCTCCATGGGAGGAAGTTCGAGAGTCTCCCATGTATACTGCGAGTAATTATACATGCTGAAGTTGATCTTCCTTCCGCTGGGTTCTCTTCATCTCTTTCACTGCAACCTGGCCCACATTAGGATGAGGCCCTATTTCTGTTTAAATTTGCAGTGCATCATACAGGGCTAATGATGTTGTTGACTGAAGGAATGCATGAGTGGATTTCTAGATCATTTGGTTCTGTCATTGACATTGGAACATGATCTACTGAGATTACATTTCTTTGCTTTTAAAAAGCACTATAGCCTAGAAAAGGACAGCAAAACCAAGACTCTTTAGGAAAGGCAGTTGAGATTTGAAAGCATGAAACGTGAACGGGGCTAGCCAATTTTTCTTTCAGGACGGTTAGGTGAAATGACAGTGTCTGGCACATAGTAGATCTTTAGTAAATATTTGCTGAATAAATAAATAAGTAAATAAAGGAGTAGTTCATTGAGGTTCATGAGAGGATGTTAAGGTTTTAGCACTTTCTTAGGACTGATGTTTGTATCATCCCCAAATTCTTGTGTTGAATCCTTAAACTCCAATCAGTGGATTTGGAGATGGGGGTCTTTGAGATGTAATTTGTTTTAGATGAAGTCAGGGGGATGGGGACCCGTTATGGAATAGTGCCTTTATAAGAAGAGATAGGAGAGAGATGGTCTCTCTCTCTCTCTGCCATGTGAGGATATAACAAGAAGTCGTCTATTTGGAAACCAGAAAGAGAGCTCTCACAAGAAATCAAATCTGCCAGCACCTTGATCTTGAATTGCAAACCTCCAGAGCCATTAGAAAAACATATACATATCTATGCCTAAGCCACATGGTCTGATATTTTATTATAGGAGCCTGAGATGACATGTCATCCTGTGTAAGGGAGGATTTCTTCCAGAGTTTTGATCTTGTCTACTTCCTTACTGAATCTTCTGAGTCCAGAATAATCCTTGTCTTACACCAGGGGCTAAATAAATGTTTATTGAATGACGGAATATCCAAAGGAACAACTGCGATTACGATGATTGCTAGATCATGAGAAAGACAAGGCAATCTTTAGGTCCATTCATGTAGATGGAAATGACTTTATTTTGTTCTTTTTAGTGGTTTAATATTATTCCATTGTGCATATGCTCCACATCTTTATGCATTCATCTGTTGATGGATTTAGGTTGCTTTCATGTGCTGGCTATTGTAAATAATGCTGCAGTGATTATTGGGGGTGCATGTACCTTTTTTGAGTTATGCTTTTCTCCAGATATATGCCCAGGAGTGGGAATGCTGGATCATATGGTAGCTCTGTTTTTAGGTTTTTAAAGAAACCATCATCTTGTCATACTGAGTAAAGTAAATCACACAGACAGAAGCAAATATCATATGATATTGCTTATGTGTAGAATCTTAAAAAATGGTACAAATGAACTTACAAAAGAAAAATAGAGTCACAGATATAGAAAACAAACTTGCAGTTACCAGGGGGAAAGAAGGTGGGGGAGGGGCAAATTGGGAGATTGGACATATGGACACGACTATATATAAACTGGATAACTAATAAGAACCTATTAAAAAGCACAGGGAACTCTACTCAAAACTCTGTAATGACCTGTATGGGAAAATAATATAAAATGAGTGGGTATATGTATAACTGACTCATTTTGATATACAGCAGAAACTAACACAATATTGTAAATCAAATATACTTCAATAAAAATTAGTTAAAAATAAATGTAAAAGTGAAAAAGAATAAAATTCCTTAGTATTTAAGAAAAAAGACAGGGGCAACTGTGAGCAGTCAGGCCAGCTCTGTCTCCTTAAAGCCAACCTGCTCGCTCAGCGCTCTGAACCAGCCCTTTTCCCTGTGGGCAGTCTCCTGGACAGATGTCCCCTGGGTTCTCCTGGGACTAGAAAGTGGGGCTTGAAAGTGAGAGGGGATATGATGTGAATGAGAAAAAGACCAGACTGAGGGGCTTCAGAGTCACTCTAATAGGTGTCAGCTTTACGGACCTGTGGCTTTTCTGTCAATATGGCCCCACTTTGGGGACTCATTAAGGAGGGAAGTTGCTGTCTCTACCAACACAGCCCCAGCCTCTCCAAGAAGCAGGTCGGTTAAGGTGGGTTAGCCAGCCAAGGAGCAGTAACAAGGGAATAATTTGGAGTAAAATGTTAGCAGAGGTGCTTGGGAAATTCTCAGGTCACCCAACAAGCCAAATGTGGGTCTCTTCATCTGAAAAATGGAGAGAATAGTGTTGATGATATTAGTCACATGGAATTGTGATAATGAAGGTGAAAATACTTCATTTATTAACATCTGGTATAAATGCTAGCTCATCCCATTTACTTTGTGGCTGCCTTTGGTTCATTTCAAGGAAGGAGCAATGGTAGGAAGTGTGCATGAGAAAAAGTTGTATGTCCAGGTATCTAATGACTCTCTACAGTATTAAGAAAGGCTTCCCTGGTGGTTCAGTCATAAAAAATCAACCTGCCAATGCAGGAGACGTGGGGTTGATCTATGATTGGGGAAGATCCCCTGGTGAAGGAAATGGCAACCCACTCTAGTATTCTTGCCTGGAGGATGTCACAGACAGAGGAGCATGCCTGGCTACAGTCCGTGGGGTCTCAAAGAGTCAGACAAGACTTTGCAACTAAGGAATAAACAACAGAATAAGTAGAGACATAATTGCTTTAAGAAAAGAACCAGAGAAGCTGTCAGTGGATCAAAGGATGTATCAGTTCAGTATCAGTTCAATTGCTCAGTTGCATCTGACTCTGTGACCCCATAGACTACAGCACGCCAAGCTTCCCTGTCTAGCACCAACTCTCGGAGCTTGCTCAAGCTCATGTCCATCGAGTCAGTGATGCCATCCAACCATTTCATCCTCTGTCATTGCCTTCTCCTTCCATCTTCAATCTCTCCCAGCATCAGGGTCTTTTCCAATGAGTGAGTTATTCACATCAGGTGGCCAAAGTATTGGAGTTTCAACTTCAGCATCAGTCCTTCCAATAAATATTCAGGACTGATTTCCTTTAGGATGGACTGGTTTGATTTCCTTACTGTCCAAGGGACTCTCAAAAGTCTTCTCTAATACCACAGTTCAAAAACATTAATTCNTATTGGAGTTTCAACTTCAGCATCAGTCCTTCCAATAAATATTCAGGACTGATTTCCTTTAGGATGGACTGGTTTGATTTCCTTACTGTCCAAGGGACTCTCAAAAGTCTTCTCTAATACCACAGTTCAAAAACATTAATTCTTCGGTGCTCAACTTTCTTTATGGTCCAGCTCTCACATCCATACATGACAACTGGAAAAATCATAGCTTTGACTAGAAGGGCATTTGTCAGCTTAATTTCATGGCTGGAGTCACCATCTGCAGTGATTTTGGAACCCAGGAAAATAAAGTCTGTCACTGCTTCCATTGTTTCCCCATCTATTTGCCATAAAGGGATGGGACCAGATGCCGTGATCTTCATTTTTTGAATGTTGAGTTTTAAGCCAACTTTTTCACTTGTCTCTTTCATTTTTATCAAGAGATCCTTTAATTCCTGTTCTCTTTCTGCTGTAAGGGTGGTGTCATCTGCATATCTGAGGTTATTGGTATTTCTCCCAATCTTGATTCCAGTTTGTGCTTCATCCAGCCTGGCATTTCACATGATGTACTCTGCATATAAGTTAANAAGCCACAGTGGCACAACCTGGGATCCTTATATTGAACACCTTCTCTACGCAAGAATCAAGAAATCACCACAGGATATTTGACCCTCAGATGGATGAGAGTTCCACATAATTACCTATTATGTGATTAAAACGTTTCACATTGGACATGATAACCCTTGAGCAATGACTGTTTTGGGTGATTTCTCCCTTCAAAATTGTGGGTAAAACTCCACAGAATGTATTGAATAATAAATTTCTGCATGGTGTTTAATTCATTAAAAAGAGAACCAGTGATTATTTTGTGTGGGGAGCTTATTTATTGACTTACTGATTCTATCTGCATATATGAAGCACATTTTTGATACAGATTATGTACGAAAACATTAACAGATTTTGTTTTTTAGTTGATGGTGAGGAAGTGGCAGCAGGTATGTTTGTGGATTATGGAAAGTTGCTGTTCCTGTTTTGTTGGCATTGTTTTTCTTGTGCTACAAGTGCTATATTGCTTTTTGTTGCCAGAGGACAGTCCTGGGAGCTCAGTCCTTGGTCTTCCCTTACTTGAGACCCTCCTGCTCTGTCTTTATCCTCTCCAGCACATCCTTCTCAGTCTCCTGTGTGAGCCCCTCTTCCTCTAAGTGTGAGTTCTCACCGATGTCATGTGCACAGTTCTGTGAGAAACACATTCATCAGTCCCAAACCAAGGGATGGACTTGGAGACCCAAAGCACAGCAAAAGTGAGACTTTACTGATGATCTTGCAAGATGGGGTGTCTGGTGGGCNATGAAAACTGACCTTTTCCAGTCCTGTGGCCACTGCTGAGTTTTCCAAATTTGCTAGCAGATTGAGTGCAACACTTTTTCAGCATCATCTTTTAGGATTCGAAATAGCTCAGCTGAAATTCCATCACCTCCGCTGGCTTTGTCCATAGTGATGCTTCCTAAGGCCCACTTGACTTCGCACTCCAGGATGTCTGGCTCTAGGTGAGTGATCACACCATCATGGTTATCTGGGTCATTAATATCTTTTTTGCACAGTTCTTGCCACCTCTTCTTAATATCTTCTGCTTCTGTTAGGTCCATACCATTTCTGTCCTTTATTGTGCCAAGTTTGCATGAAATGTTCCTTTGGTAGCTCTAATTTTCTTGAAGAGATCTCTAGTCTTTCCCATTCTATTGTTTTGCTAAACTTCTTTGCACTGATCATTGAGGAAGGCTTTCTTATCTCTCCTTGCTCTTCTTTGGAACTCTGCATTCAGATGGGTATATCTTTCCTTTCCTCCTTTGCCTTTTGTTTCTCTTCTTTTCTCAGCTATTTGTAAGGCCTTCTCAGACAACCATTTTGCCTTTTGCATTTCTTTTTCTTGGGGATGGTTTTTGATCACTGTTTCCTGTACAGTGTCATGAACCTCTGTCCATAGTTCTTCAGGCACTCTATTAGATCTAATCCCTTGAATCTATTTGTCACTAAAGGATTTGATTTAGGTCATACCTGAATGGTCTAGTTGTTTTCCCTACTTTCATTTTTCTACTTTAAGTCTGAATTTTGTAAAAAGGAGTTCATGATTTGAGTGACAGTTAGCTTCCAATATTGTTTTTGCTGACTGTATAGAGCTTCTCCATCTTCAGCTACAAAGAATATAATCAATCTGATTTCAGTACTGACCATCTGGTGATGTCTATTTGTAGAGTTGTCTCTTGTGTTGTTGGAAGAGGGTGTTTGCTATGACCAGTGCTTTCTCTTGCCAAAACTGTTAGCCTTTGGCCTGCTTCATTTTGTACCTCAAGGCCAAACTTGCCTATTACNAATCTGATTTCAGTACTGACCATCTGGTGATGTCTATTTGTAGAGTTGTCTCTTGTGTTGTTGGAAGAGGGTGTTTGCTATGACCAGTGCTTTCTCTTGCCAAAACTGTTAGCCTTTGGCCTGCTTCATTTTGTACCTCAAGGCCAAACTTGCCTGTTATTCCACATATCTCTTAAGTTCCTACTGTTGCATTCCACTCCCCTGTGATGAAAAGGACATTTTTTTTTTTTTTTTTTTTTGGTGTTAGTTCTAGAGTGTCTTGTTGGTCCTAATAGAACCATTCAACTTCAACTTCTTTGTCATTAGTGGTCGGGGTATAGACTTGGATTACTCTGATGTTGAATGATTTGCCTTGGAAATAAATAGTGATCATTCTGTCCTTTTTAAGATTGCACTCAAGTGCTGCACCTCAGACTCTTTTGTTGAATATGAGGGCTACTCCATTTCTTCTAAGGGATTCTTGCTCACAGTAGTAGATATAATGGTCATCTGTTAAATTCACCCATTCTGATTCATTTTAGTTCACTGATCCCTAAAATGTCAATGTTCACTCTTGCCATCTCCTATTTGACCACTTCCAATTTACCTTAATTCATGGACTTAACATCCAGGTACCTAGCAATATTGTTCTTTATAGCATCAGAATTTACTTCCTTCACCAGTCACATCCACAAGTGGGCATTGTTTTTGCTTTGGTTCAGCCTCTTCATTCTTTCTGGAGATATTTCTCCACTGTTTTCCCATAGCGTAGTGGGCACCTACCGACCTGGGAGTTCATCTTTCAGTGTCATACCTTTTTGCCTTTTCGTACTGTCCATGGGGTTCTCAAGGGAAGAATACTGAAATGGTTTGCCATTCTCTTCTCCAGTGGACCACATTTTGTCAGAACTCTCCACCATGACCCATCCATCTTGGGTGGCCCTACAAGGCATGGCTCATAGTTTCATTGAGTTAGACAAAGCTGTGATCCATGTGAATAATTTGGTTAGTTTTCTGTGATTGTGGTTTTCATTCTGTCTTCCCTCTGATGAATAATGATAAGAAGATCAAAGCAAACCTCTTTGGAAGGAGTTAAAATGCTTCATTGATGAGGCAGCAGGGTGGCTGGGTTTTTGAGACTGGGTAGGATTTTTATGGGCTTAAATGTGGAGGAAGAAGACATTGAGCAGGACGGACTTCCAGTAAATAGGACAAGGGAGTGGAGAGATGATGGGGCATGGCGAGTGTTGGGAGAAATTCACACAGGATATTGATGTGGCTGCAGCAGGAGATGAGCCTGGAAAGGGACGCCCAAACCAGTTTGCAGAAGCTCTCGAGGGAGGCAGGGACCTGATTTGCAGGTAAAGGCAGCCATTGAGGCAGGATGTCGTCTGACTTGTGCGGTACTCTGGGAACATGAAACTGATGGCAGTAGGGGAAGACAGGATGCTGCAAATGTACATTATGGTTTTCATCATATACCGGTTATTTTAAGCCACAGAAAAATGAACAGGCAAAAATGCTTAGGGACTTCAGACCTACATCTGCAAAGGGATGAGGGGCAAACTGCTTTCTGATAATGATCCAGGAATGGTCCTTGCAACAGAACAAGTTCTCGCAAGGGCTGGGCCAGTTCGGATATAGTAGAATCCCAGGGCAGAGCACTGCACTGCGTTGCTAGTTCTGTTCATTCCCCTCTCCTTGCCTCCCAGGAAGACTGCATTGTTTTTGATAACACCTTGGAAATCTGAGAAAGAAGGTAGCACAAAATGAACATGAAACTGACCCTTCACGACCGGTGTTAAAATGAGGGTTTCTGTGACTTCAATATGACTTTGAATTCTGATGTAAGAAAAGATGATTTTTCATTTCACATTGCCTGCATATAGTGTATATTACAAAAGAATGCTTTTCGGTTTTGTTTCTAATTATAAAGCAACCTCTTTTCAATGCAGAAAGCTTGTAAAATGGAAAGGCACTTTTGCAAGAAAATTATTGTTAATTTTTCTTTATCTAGTCTTTAATGACTTAGTCTTTAAAAGCATAGATTTAGTAGGTATATATTTGTGAACATAAATACACATATGTTTGTGTGCATATACATCTGGATATTTGTATATTTACATAAGATATAAATTTTATATAATTTTTATAAAATTCCATAATATAATGTTTGTGTCTATATATGCTGTTGTATGTACATTCTATTGTAAATATGTACTGTGTACCTATTCTCATATTTCAAGGTATGCTCATTTCTTTGTGTTCGGTTTTCTTTTTATTTGAAGTAGTTGATGTCCATTCTCTCATGTCACATAATACTCCTTTAGTATGTGCTCTGATGTCCAGAAAAGTGAGCCTTCATAATGCTCCTTTAGTATGTGCTCTGATGTTCAGAAAAGTGAGCCTTCCCTGCCCAAGTTTTGTGACATCTGTGTGTTAATTGTGTACTTAATAATTTTTTTATATTTTTCTAGAATTTTTATATGTATTTCCCTGGATGTAAGGATTATTATTATGCCCATTTGAAATATTGAGAGACTGAAATTTCAAAAATTTCAGGCTTTCTCCAGGTCAAATAACCTGTACCCTTGCTACTGAAAAGGTCCACTATGAAAAAACCTTGAGTGTCTGAAAGTGGAAGTGAAAGTGTTCGTTGCTCAATCATGTCTGACTCTTGGCAACCGCATGGACTGTAGCCCTCTAGGCTCCTCTGTCCATGGGGTTCTCCAGGCAAGAATACTGGAGTGGTTGCCATTTCCTTCTCCAGGGGATCTTCCTGATCCAGAGATCAAACCTGGATCTCCTGCATTGCAGGCAGATTCTTTTCCATCTGACCCTGAGTATCTGAGGTGGGACTCAATTCACAGGGCAGTGTATGGCACTAGTTAAACCCACTAACTTTGAACTGAACACACTTCCTTTGTTCAAATTCAGGCTCTGCCACTGACTGACCAGGTTCCTCAACCTGTGCTAGCCTCTGTTTTGTTGTTTGTGAAATGAGGATACTAATAAGATTCTTCTATTACTGGATTGAAGTGATGAGTAAATTCATTAGTTTATGTGCTACACTTAGAATATGCCAGCTTACGGCCAGCAGTGTCTCTGTGACTAGCTATCATAAAGACAGGGCTTTACTTTCCACTGCACCAACTGTCTCTTTTTATGTGACTGAATCTTAATCTTTGAGTTGATTTATTTCTCCTTTGCCAGAAAAGGTGATTTTATTTAAGACTCTATCTGAATGTAACAAAAGAAAGTTCATTCAGGGAAAGAATAAGCACAGCTGTTACCTCCCTTCTGAGAGGGCTTATTTATTTTTTTCCGAATAAGTACTGTTGTTTTTTTAGTCACTAAATCGTGCCTGACTCTTTGCGACCCCATGGAATTTAGCCTGCCATTCTCCTCTGTACATGAGATTCTCCAGGCAAGAAACCTGGAGTGGGTTGCCATTTCCTTCTCCAGAGAATCTTCCTGATTCACAGATTAAACTCACATCTCCTGCATTGGCAAGTAGATTCTTTACCACTGAGCCACCAGGGAAGCCCTAAATGAGCATGAGTTGATAATATTTCAGTAATTTCTTTAGGATATTTGCTGAAGCTGGAAGCAGAACTGATTATAGTCTTGTGTGGTGAAGGATCAAACTGTTTTCATGGGAGGCCACTGTTGGGCTTGTTTGATTTCTGGTGTTGCCCCCAACTCCAGGCTGAGTTGCTGATGCTCTCAGCTACAGTTCCACAGTGTAGACAGCTCCCTTCCTTGTTAATCAGGGTGTTTAATGCAGGGGCTAATGATGTGATATGTAACCACTCTGCAACTGTTAAGCCATATGGCACTTGCTTGTTGTTATTTATGGTGAAGGCATTTATGCTTTTAGTACCCCAAAGCACCCAGCTACATCTGAAATGATGCTTCACAGTGCTTTGAGAAGCTATGTGTTGTAGTTTTGTGTCCTAATCCAGTATTCTATGTGCAGTCTGTGAACAGTATGGGGGAAATCAGCACCAGGGACAGCGTTTGAATCAAGATGCACACACCGAGTAGGAAGAGTAGGAAAGAAATGTAAGTCCTCACCTAGAAACAAAGCATTGTTACCAAGTTTTCAAGAGACTGCAGGGGTATCAAGTCCTCACCTAGAAACAAAGCACTATTACTAAGTTTTCAAGAGACTGCAGGGGTATCAACTCCTCACCTAGAAACAAAGCACTATTACTAAGTTTTCAAGAGACTGCAGGGGTATCAACCAGAACTCATATGTTAAAAAGAAAATGAAAATCTTATTTTCTTGGTTTCTCTTTGCATGTGTAGTTACTCAGTCATGTCCAACTCTTTCAGACCCTATGGACTGTAACCTGCCAGGCTCCTCTCTCCATGGGATTTTTCAGGCAAGAATACTGGAGTGGGTTGCCATTTTCCTCCTCCAGGGGATCTTCCTGACCCAGGGATCAAACCTGCATCTCCAGTGTCTCCTTCATTGAAGGTGTATTCTTTACCTGCTGAGCCCTTGGGGAAGCCCCTCGCTTCTCTTTATTTGGATGGATTTAACTTAAAAAAATACACCAAGAATTGAAAGTACTAGGTTAAAAAATATATAACCTATATATATATAACCTATCTAAAAATATATAGCTACAGGATAAATTTTTATATTAATAGTAAAATGAGAATTGTCATGTACACTTGTTCTGTGCTGGGCACAGTAGCTTTAGGGATGTATTGTGCACAGATGTTAGTCCATGAGAGGCTTGGAAACATCCCTCTAAATGAGATGACAGGAAAGTCTGTGCTTATCATACATTACCCCTCCCCTCCCCTACCCCCACCATGAGTGTTATATATATTGCATCAGTTGGATCATAGATGTATATATATTATATCATATGTATAATTTGCCTATAATGGGAGCTAGTACCCCAAGGGCTTTATTCAGCTTCATAAGGCTGATACTAGAAATACTGAACAGATGGTACGGCATGGATACAAACCCAACAATTCAGCTATCAGTGAATATCAGCATGGTCCCTTTAGTGCTTATTTGAGAAATGCCTTCCTTGATTCTCTAGAGCAGTGATTCTCAATCAGGAGGGTGGTTTTGCAACCCCCCATGCCCAATCTACCCAGGGCCCTTGTGGCAATGTCTAGTGACATTTTTGGTTGTTCCAAATGGTGAGGGAATGCTAGTTCCCATTTGCATGGGAACTGGCCTCTAGTGGTACAGGAGCATCTGTACATGCTACGAGGGATAGGACACCCACTGCCCTCTCCTGCCATAGAGATCCTACCCCATGTGTCAAGAGTGCTGCTGTTGATGACTCAGCTCTAGAGTGAGTCTGAGCCTGAAGCTGAATTCATTGTAAAAGGAGGGATTTGTTAGCAGAGTCCTCTTCACTATCCTTCTCTCAAAGCAGCTTCTCTTCTAAATAGATGTTAAATATATACAAAAATTACTTGAAGGGAACACTAAATGTCTAGACTGTATAGGATGTCACTATGTCTTAGTCCAGACAGGCTAGGCGGCTATGCTTAGTGCTTTAAATGTGTCATTTTATTCAATTTGCTAAATAACCCTACCAGACTGAAGGCACTATTACTATATTTCAGAAATATGAAAACTTCTGCTTTTATGTGAATTCCTCTCAGTATTATTTAGAGTCAAATAACATGACAGTCAGTCCCTTACCACATGGTTGGTTTTCCAGAAGATGAAAATAGACCTTATTTGGTACCTAGGAAGGGATTGGGAAACTGAATTTTCTTGGTGACATTACAAAGCTGTATATTTAAAAGACTTGGCAAATAGCATTATTTCTCGTCTGGTTGGTTATTATACAGAGAATGAGCTTGTTAATCCATGCATGGAGTGCTCCCTGCCATGCAACTGCCTGAGAGATGATACATTGCTGTGTGCAAAGAAATATATGCTTTCCATCATGGTCTCCATCTGTGTGGGGAAACGATACCCAGGGAACATAAATCTCCTGCATTCAGCCTGTTTGTTAGCTGGGCTGATATTTCCTCATCTACTTGGTTGATTTCCTCAGATCTGAACATAGGGTAAAGTCTGATCTCGATCTTATGGACCATTGGTTTTGAAATTAACTTAGACTATGCTCTAAGTACCTTGCACATATTAACTCATTCATGCATTATGAATATTTCCACTTTATGGACAAAGAAACTGAGGAATAGGGAGATAACTTTCCAGTGTCAAGTCAGGGCTCAATGCAGATTTGAACCCAGAGTCTCTTCTTGATGTGCACTCCTTCTGTGCCAGCACGTGGTGGGCTACCATGGCTGAACATGGGCTTTGAAATTGGCTAGAATCTAGGGTCTACTACTTCCTTGTCATGTATTCTAACATCTTTAAGCTATAATCTCCTCATTTGTAAAACAAAAACAAAAAACATACCTCCAGTGTGGCTATCAGTACAGTCAGTCCTCACTATTCACTACTACAACTTCCCTGGTGGCTCAGTTGGTTAAGAATCCACCTGCAATGCAGGAGGTTCCGGTTCAATCCCTGGGTCAGGAAGACCCCTTGGAGAAGAAAATGGCAACCCAATCCAGTATTCTTGCCTGGGAAATCTCATGGACAGAGGATACCGGCAGGCTACAGTCTACGAAATAACAAGGAATTGGACACGACTTAGCAACTAAACCACTACTGCCATTCATAGTGTGTGTCCATGCTCAGCTGTGTCCAGCTCTTGCAACCTCATGGACTATAGGTGGCCAGGCTCCTCTGTCCATGGGATTTTCACCAGGCAAGAATACTGAAGCAGGTTGCCATTTCCTTCTTCTGGGGATCTTCCCAGACCCAGGGATCTTCCTGACTCAGGGACCATTCACAGTAGTTATGATCTATAAAGTTGCTGCAGACACTGAAATAGTGAATACGGAATGTATGGCTCCCAGGGGGAAATACCGGGTTAGGTTCCTATGAGCTTCTGGTCACAACATTGTCAACCAATCAGTATGTAGCCTTGTTTTATGTCTGTTTTTATTGAAGGCCACCTTATTTAATATATATTGTTGACTCATTGACATTGAACTTGTGGCCAACAGCACCATTAACTCATGCTGGAACAAAGCTTGTCTAACACACGTGTGTTTCTATAAGGTGCATCACAGCCTTTTGCACTTGTGAACACTACATAGCATGTCAGCACTATATTTGGGCCATTTTAAGCAGTGAAGTCACTAACAAAATATGAGAAATGTGGTACTAAATAGACTGTGAACAGGATAGCTGTTGACATATGAAAGCTGAAAGAAGGCAGAGATTCACCTTGTTTAACTTCTGCTGGGAACATGTGTCAACAACTGAAAATTTTCACCATGCTGTGCATATATGCAAATGACTACAAAAGTGCCACGAGTATTGATTCTAGAGCTCCAGGTAAATTTTAGCAAGTAGGTGAATTCATACAGGTGAAATCTGTGCAAAATAAAGCTGGATTCTACATATGTCCAGGTTGTAGAAGGCATGTGTGAACTAAGGTATCAAATACCAGGTTCAGCATGTCATCATGTTCAACAAATGGTTTCATTATTATTTGAATTATTTGAAAAAAGGTCCACCAAAAATCAGATCCTTTGGATGGCTTTGTGCTGCCCTCCCTGTGCACTGGAGAGGCTCTCTTCAAGAGGAAAGAATGTGACTACAGAAAGCAGCCTTTAAGGAGATTACACTGGGTCTCTCTGCTCTCTTCACTTTAGCATGTGAATTAGGCATCCAGCAAGTGGTATATATCGGATTTGAGGTATATATGGTAGACTGAGAATGGAGGTGAAAGTTAAGTTCAACTTCTCCCCCTTCCCTGTATTATAGTGTCCTTCTTTTTATTATGAAGTTTTAGTTAACACGTCTCAAAGTGTGGCAATGTTAGAACCAGATATGGAACAACAGACTGGTTCAAAATTGGGAAAGGAGTACCTCAAGGCTGTATATTGTCACCCTGCTCATTTAACTTATATGCAGAGTAAATCATGCGAAATGTTGGACTGGATGAAGCACAAGCTGGAATCCAGATTGCCAGGAGAAATATCAATAACCTCAGATATGCAGATGATCTCACACTAATGGTAGAAAGCAAAGAACTAAAGAAGCCTCTGGATAAAGGTGAAAGAGGAGAGTGAAAAAGCTGGCTTAAAACTCAACATTCAAAAAACTAAGGTCATTACATCCTGTCCCATCACTTCATGGTAAATAGATAGAGAAAAAGTGGAAACAGTGGCAGATTTGTTTTCTTGGGCTTCAAAATCACTATAGGCAGAAACAGTAGTCACAAAATTAAAAGATGCTTGCTCCTTGGAAGAAAAGCTATGACAAACCTAGGTAGCGTATTAAAAAGCAGAGACATCACTTTGCTGACAAAGGTCCATCTAGTCAAAGCTATGGTTTTTTCCAGTAGTCATGTATGGATATGAGAGTTGGACCATAAAGAAGGCTGCGCACCAAAAGAATGGATGCTTTTGAACTATGGTGTTGGAGAAGACTCTTGAGAGTCCTTTGGACTGCCAGGAAATCGAACCAGTCAATCCTAAAGGCAATCAGTCCTGAGTATTCACTGGAAGGACTGATGCTGAAGTAGCAAAGTATTTTGGCTACTTGATGTTAAGAGCCTACTTATTGGAAAAGACCCTGATGCTGGGAAGGATTGAAAACAGGAGGAGAAGGGGACGACAGAGGATGAGACGGTTGGATGGCATCACTGATTTAATGGACGTGAGTTTGAGCAAGCTCCTGGAGATGGGGAAAGACAGGGAAGCCTGGTGTGCTGCAGTCCATCGAGTCGCAGAGAGCTGAGTAAGACTTACTGAACAACAACAATAGCAATGGTAGAACAAGAAAAGAGGGAAAGGGTGAAGTTCAACTTCTCCCCTCTCCCTGCATCATAGAATTCCTGCTTTTTACTGCAAAGTTCTAGTTAACGCTTCTCCAAGTGTGATCTCTAAATCAGCATGCCTTATGAACATTTATGTTAGAAATGAAGATTCCTACCCAAATTTCCTGAGTCAGAAGGTGTGTGTTTCAGCTCAGAATCGGTGTAAACTCACCCATCAGTTCTGAAGCCAGCTGAGGACTACTCTTCTGGTGTAAACCCACACTCTAGTTACCGAGTTCTTTTCATCACTATTTTGCAGACTACAACCCCCTATGAGAAATGCTAAGTACTTCTTTCATGTTTGTTAAAAAATTTGCCTAGATTTTTCTGGGATTGTTTGGGGCCTAATCCTTTTGTTAAAAAAAAACTTCCTGTTTGGTTTAGATGACTTCTGCTACTTCCTGATTATGTTTCAGCTTCTTATTTAATGGCTGATGGTAGAGCTCCTTTTTTAAAAAAATTCTTTTTTATGCAATACCTACAGCCTCCAGAAAAATAATGTGTGTGAATGGATTTGTCTTCCAGGTTCTAAGGCAGATGGGTTGTCAAGGTTTTCCTTTCATTTGCAGCAAATTGAGGCTATGTCGTGTTTCTTTTCTCCCCACCTGTTTTTGAATCAGAATTTCTTTATGGTGGTTATTTGATAACTCAGAACTTTCAGACTGATGACATTGTGAATACATTGTAGATCATTTTTTTTCAAGTTGCTGGTTTATTCTTTCATTTCACTAATATTTATGAAACCCTCATCTATGCTTACTAAACTTGCTGGTGGAGATCGTTACTGAGCATAACAGACGATGTTTGTGATCCTTGTCCTCGTGTCCTGGAAGACTCATCATGAAAGTAATTAGAGCTTCAGAAACTGCTGTGAAAGAGGTACCTGGAGGGACTTCCCTGGTGGTTCAGTGACTAAGACTCTGCACTCCAGCGCAGGGGGCCTGAGTTAAATCCCTGATCAAGGAACTAAATCCCAACTGTCACAACTGAAAGATCCAATGTGTTGCACCTAAGACCTAGTGCAGCCAAATAAATAAACAAAATATACATATATCAAAAGAAGCATGTGGAGCTGGGAAGGACTTCATCATATAAATAAAACCTGGTCAGGAAATGTATCCATATATTCTTGACTTCTGAGTAGACTTGCACAGATGAGTGAAAATTAACTAGGCACGGTCTGTAACAACTTAAAGGGATGGGATGGGGTGAGAGGAAGGAAAGGAGATTCAGGAGGGAGGGGACATATGTATACCTATGACTGATTCATGTTGATGTATGGCAGAAACTTGCACAATATTGTAAAGAAATTATCCATCAGTTAAAAATAGGTAAAGTAAAAAAAAAATTAACTAGGTAAAGGGAGGTACAGGTTGGGAAGGAAAGATTTGAACATATGTGCAGGTCTTTAAGAAGGAAAGTGGGCAGAGGAATTTAGGAACTGAAGTAGAGAATGGTGCAAGGTGAAGCTGGTCAGTAAGCAGATGACATATGTGCAGTTAACAGTGCAAAAAAAAAAAAAAAATCCAGCTGATGGATCACAGGAAGTATGTTAGGATGCTAATCTTACTTCCCAGAGATCATTGTATTAGGAGAGGTGGGGGAAGCTATTCTCCCAATGACCCTGTATGATTGTACACAGAAATAACACAAAGATGACATTGACCTGCATTAGTTTGGTTGATTTTTATTAATAAACATATTTAGCCATGATTGAAGGTTTGCAATCACCACAGACAATTTAGGTGGAATAACTAACTTGTGTGAAGTCAGAAATTAATGATTTACTTTATAAATACTTTTAGTTTTTCAGATCAGATCCAGGATAAGGAAGATCTGAGAAGCTGAGGATTAGGGAAATCTCTACCATATGATGCTATGGGGATGGTGACTCAGGACAGGAAGGGATAAGGGATCCTGAAGGTGAACATTGTGCTTCTTGTCTGTGGCTTGATTCTAGACAGTGTAGATTTCCTCTTTTTTCTTTCTTACCTTCAAAGTAATTGCATGCGTGCTTAGTCATGTCTGACTCTTTGTGACCCAATGGTCTGTAGCCTACCAGGCTCCTCTGTCCATGGGTTGCTCCAGGCAGGAATACTGAAGTGGGTTGCTGTTTCCTTCTCCAGAGGATCTTCCTGACCCAGGGATCAAACCCAGATCTCCTGCATTGGCAGGCGGATTCTTGAGCACTGGTCCACCTGGGAAGTCCTCAAAGTAATTATCAGATTCTAAAAATTCTGGACCAGTGATTGTTTCAAAACCCAGATGACATAAAGTGATTGTTACAATCACTTTGTTTGTAAGGAAAGGATGAGATTGTATCAGGTTCATAAATATAGACGTGGGCATTAGACTGCACACTCTCCAGTCTTCCCTGCCCTCCCCACCCCGAGATGTGAGCTTGTCTAAGTGTTTGTTATTAGATCAGCATCTCTCTGGCATAATTCAGACTGCTTTGTACATAGGAGGAAGCAGAGCTTGCAGGAATGGAACATTAACTTGCGAGGTTTTGATAAGCAACACTGACCACTGTGGAGTTGAAGGGGGGGGGGGCTTAAAGTGCTGTCATAGAGGGTTCTCTTGGTTGCCTGGGGGAGACTCAGGGCCGGGGAGCAGAGACGGCAAAGTCAGTTGATTTCTCAATGTTACCTTCCTGCTGGTTCTTTTCACTATGTTTTACTTTCAAGGCACCTTGAACCCTCTTGAGGCTTGGAAGTAATGACGGGCGTAGACATGTTTTATTTTGCGACAGTTTTGAGTGATGCCATTGCTAGTGTTTTAAGATTCATTTTCATCTCTTTGAGTCAAAAATCATTATACTTTCTAATTGGGAAGAATTTTTGGAGAGCATCCACTATAACCTTTCATCTGCCTTGAGAGTACCTGTTACCAATGTCTTTGAGAAAGGCTTCCATCCAAAGTTATTTTGGAGACACTCTACCTGCTAATAATGTCTTTTATTTAGCAGATACAGGACAATATGGGGGGAATGCTTGATCTTCAAAGACTTCTGGGGCAGAGTTCTCTGTGCTATACAGTAGGTCTTTGTTGCTGATCCATTTTATTCATTCTCTTTATAAATTTTAAATTTATTTGTTAATAGATATGGCAGCATAGTTATTTTACAATGTTGTGTTTCTGCTGCACAGCACAGGGACTCTGCTCAATAGTATGTAACAACCTAAATGGGAAAAGAATTTGAAAAAGAATAGATACATATGAATGCATGACAATCACTTTGCTGTATACCTGAAATTAACACAACATTGTTAATCACTTATATATTGATATAAAATAAAAAGGTAAAAAATAACCCTCAATAAATAACAAATACCTAAAAAAAATCCCAGAACTCTTACTGGGCAAGTCTACGTCATCTACCCACACACTAGAATTTCAGTTATTTAAATACAGTTCTCATGAATGAATTCACCATGGTTCTCTCCATAGTGTACCTTTTCTCTTAGTATCTCTTCCATCTCTCATGGCCCAAACACAATCTACCTAGATTACACTTGAGGTGAGTGAGTTTGCTCCTGAGAGCTTGCAGTGTTGAGGACATAGCATCTGCAAGTAACTGATTTTCTTTTTTACCTCTAGCACAAAATTTAAGGAAGTCTTTGAGCAAATGCTTAAATGGAACATAATCGTCAAAGCCTAGTTTTTTTCCTGAAACTTACCAGGAGCAAGATTACCACAGTCATACCCTAGCTTTGTATTTATTTAGTCAGCTTTTAAAGGAAAACATTTTCAGTCAATTTGGGACATAATAAAACATTTGAAACATTGTATTTACTTTTATGCTTTGTTTTGCTCTTCAGGATGAATTATTTAGAGAAATTATCTGTGTTCCATTTATTCATCTTCCATTGTTTACTGAATAGAGGAAATGACTTGGGTAAATCAAGCACTTTCTTAGGCTAGTTCCACTGGACTTCTTCACTGACTTTGGGTGTGTGATATTGTTCCTCTCTGAATTAACTAACAAAGCAAGTGGAGCAGATCTGAGTAAGGACTGAATGGCAAGCAAGATGAAGTGAGTAATTCTGACATTCTGGCTTTGAGGTGTTCATGGAATTTTCTAGAATTTATACTCCATCCATGTTTAGATTCCTATCTGATGTTCAGGAGAGCGATCTGGAGTGGTGATGTTGACTGGGAAGATTTCATCATATGGATAATATTGAAAGCCTGAAGACAGAGGATGAGGACTTTGAGAAAGAAGGAGTCATCTGAGGAAAAAATGAGAGGATTGAGGACATGTGTAATTCTGGCTTTTTTTTTTTTCTTAGGTTTTATTTTTCCAAATTTAGACTTTTTATATTGTACTGGGGTATAGCCGATTAGCAATGTGATAATTTCAGGTGAACAGCAAAGGGACAGAGCCATACATATACAGGTATCTATTTCTCCTGCAAACTCCCCTCCCATCCAGGCTGCCACATGATGCTGAACAGAGTTCCATGTGCTATACAGTAGATCCTTGTTGGTTATCCATTTAAAATACAGCAGTCTGTACATGTCCATTCCAAACTATCCTAACTATTCCTTCCCTCCATCCTCCCCCACCTGACAACCTTATGTTCATTCTCTAAGTCTGCGAATCTCTTTCTGTTATGCAAGTGAGTTCATCTGTATCATTTCTTTTTAGATTCCACATATAAGGGATGGCAAAGAATATTTCACCTTCTCTGTCTGACTTACTTCATGCAGTATGACAATCTCTGTGTCCATCCATGTTGCTGCAAATGGCATTATTCCATTTTTATGGCCGAGTAATATTCCAGTGAGTCTATGTGCCACATCTTCTTTATCCATTTCTCTGCTGATGGACATTTAGGTTGCCCCCATGTCTTGGCTATTGTAAACAGTGCTTCAGTGACCACTGGGGTACATGTATCCTTCTGCATCATATATAACACTGGCTTTTAAAGGAAGGGAGAAGGAAAAGGAGTCTTGGAAGGGTGACTGAGATACAGCATCTAGAGAAGCAGAAGGAAAACAGGAGAGTGAGTTCCTTGCTCCTTGCTTTGTTGGTCCCTCCTTCCTCTCTGACTGGTCTTTCTCTGTCATGTATTTTCAGCTGTTTGAGGAGACAGTTGTCAAGGACATGAAGACAGAGCCATGTTCATTATGTTCAGCAACAAGAAAATCGTTTGTAACCTTGGCAAGGATATTTCCAGTAGAATATTTTCTTCCTTTCTATTCCTAAAAATACTTTTTATCATGAAAAATTTCAAATATACACAAAAGTGATAAGATAATATATGTCCCCACAAACATACAATCTAGCCACAAAAAGGACCATCATTTTTGCATCCTTGTGACTACTGTTGTTATTATTTTTTTAACATGTTGAGCACAAGGCCTGGCTCATTGGAAACAGTAAATATTTGTGGAGTAAGTAAATGAATGAATATAAATGAATAGTGTGTAGTGAACTGTTTAGGGGGTGCATAGATGAAACACAAGATGAATTGCTACCCTCCAACATTGGAGTTAATAGGCTGGCTAATTGGAGCAGACATAAATGGTGAGAGTTAGGTCCAAGTTTACAAAAGGTGTGGTTTCCCGTGCATTGCAATTGATCCAGGCAACATCTGCATATTCCACTCACCCCTTACACTAATGTTGAGTGTGGGGCACTAGAACCAGCACTGTCCAAGCTGGATTTCAATTCTGATTCCTCCCTTTCCCTACTGTGAGGTTTTGGGTTAGCCACATAACTTTCGTGTGCTTCAGTATATGAAATTTTCATGGTGAAATGCAAAAAAAAAAAAAAAAAAGATCCTTTGAATTGTCTGAGAATTATATGAGAAGTGGATTTAAAGCACTGGACACAGAGTCTCAAATATGAGAAATGCTGATGAAGTAGTGGTTATTGTCATCATCATCACCGCCATCACTCTTATTGTCAGTACCAGCATCATTCAGTCAACTCTGTGTTCTTCCAGTCCAGGCTGGCAGTTCCCTCCTCTCAAACATACTTTCTTTCATGTACATTCCCATGACATACCTTATATTCATTTTCTCTTTTCATTTAAAGAAGTTTTTTTAATTATATTTTTTTATTATTTATTTGCCTTTCCATTTTTATTCTTCCTGTCTTGGGCTGCTGTTGGAATAAACATGTAAACTTAGCTCCAGTCTGCTTATGACTTTCCCAACTGGATCTATTGTATCACGTGAGATAGAACTTTCAGTCCTGGCAGTCAAGGCTCTCATTGGCCCCACTCCCCATCTCACCAGTCTGATTTCCCGCTGCCTCAGAACACTTCTAGAGGCTGCATTGGTCAGAGTTCTGTCAGTACCCACTTTTGTGGAGCTTTTTTGATAATCATCCTTCCATTCAAAGTCGTCTTTCTTCTCATTTATAGCCTTTACCACTGAAACCCTACACATCCTTCTGGATCTGTCTGAATATCACTTCCTCCATGAATATTTGCCAACATTCCTCAACTGAATAGAGCAGCTCCCACCTCTGCTCCATCAGTGGCACCCTTTGCTGCTCTTCTTGAACTTGTCACATTTTCCTTCCATGTATGAAGGGCATGTGTCCTTATCATTACATCTCACATGAATGTTCTCAGGTTTAAATGTTGAAAATGATATGTTGCTTGTGAGAGTATTTAAAAAAGAAGAAAGACTCACATAAATATAAGTTGTAACTATAGAACCATAGCTTCACTGGTGGCTCAGACATAAAGAATCTCCTGCAATGCAGGAGACCTGGATTTGACCCCTGGATTGGGAAGATCCTCTGGAGGGGGGCATGGCAACTGACTTCAGTATTCTTGCCTGGAGAATCTCCATGGGCAGAGGAGCCTGGTGGGCTACAGTTCATGGATTGCAAAGGGTTGTACATGACTGAGCAACTAACATTTTCACATAGCACCATAGAACATTTATTGAGAGCTACTCATGGGCCCCATCAATAAATGCCAGGCATATACCATCTCATTGAATATTATAAGTACAAGTATCACTCATTTTTTTTTAAGGCAAAAAGATTTACATCTGGAGGTGTTAAGTGATTTGTCCAACCTCAAACAACTGTTAAAGAGCAAAAGTAAGATGAGATTTGGACCTGTCAGGCTCCAAGGTCTAATCATTTCAGCAATCCATTATATTGGCTTTCAAAAATCATAGTAAGTACGACTTTGCCTGGAATTAACTAAATGACCTTTCTGTTAAAAAAATATATATACTCCTATAATTACAGTGAGATTAGGCATCTTTTTTTTTTTTTTTCTGTCTAAAATATCTTTTCATCCCTTGTAATTATCTACTTTCCATTGTTAGTGAAGTCCTGGCTAAATGGAGACATTTGTTGCTACTAAAATTGAAATGAATCTGTGTTAAAATTATGGCTAAGCTCCTACCTCAGGGCTGGAGATGAAACCATCATATGGTACATTTCAGAGAATTTTCAACTTGAATTTCCCAGCTGGAGTACAGAAGAGAGCTGATCAATGCCCCAGGCTTTGAAAGCAAACCATTGTATTTGCATTTAGGCTTGCATGGTTTCTAATGTACAATCATTTATAACTTGTTTTTTAAGGATGAAGGGTGATATCTGGGGGGGAATTTAGCTACCTCAAGAAGGGCTAAAGAATAATTCTCTCAACCTTGATTAGTTGTACAGGGTTGAAATTTTCTACCCGTTTATTTATTGACACTTAGAAATACTTCCTTAGACTAAGTTCTCAGAAGTGTAATAATCAAGTCAAAATCTTTAGACTTAAAATAACCTTTTCTTTTATATCATATTCTAAAATTCTCCAAAATGGTCACAGAAGTCATGACTGTAGCTCACCAGTATACATTCTTACTCTCTTTAGAGCCGTCTCTGTGCTTTTCATGGGCCTTCTGATAAGTTCTAGCCAGTGGGTTGTGAGCTAAAATGATGCACATAATTTCTGGGATGAATGATTTAATGGCCATTTAATGGCCATCCTGGAAGACCATCTAGGATACTTTATCCACTGTATGGGGAATGGCAGTGTTTCTCTATCAAGTTGGTTGCTGGATGAAAAACTACATAGAACAGAGCCTACAGTCGATTGAGCCATGATGGATGGATGTGGACTATGGGCGAGGAATAAACCTCTCATGAGAATCCACTGAAATTTAGGGCGAGGGTTTCCCAGGTGGTGCTAGTGGTAAAGAACCCACCTACCAGTGCAGGAGACATAAGAGACATGTGTTCAGTGCCTGGATCAAGGAGATACCCTGGAGGAGGGATGGCAACCCATCCCAGTATTCTTGCCTGAAGAATCCCATGGACAAAGAAGCCTGGCAGGCTACAGCTGATGGGTCTCAAAGAGCTGGATGTGACTTAGCATGCACATGCATGCACTGAAGCATAACCTAGCTTATCTTGACCACTGTAATTGTTGTACAGGTTATAATGCCACTCAGTTCAGTTCAGTCACTCAGTCATGTCCGACTCTTTGCGACTTGGGGCGTGGGAGGGGGGTGCTCGGCAGAAAGAGAGAAGCAGTGGAACTTCCCTCAGCAAAGCCGAGGGGTCCCGAGGAGAGGTGAGCCTGTTGTCCGCCAACCCAGCCCCCCAGCAAGTGAGAGACAATCAGACAAGACAGCGGTTCCGTCTAAGCAGTTCCCCTTTATTGCCGCAAGCTCCCAGCTTATATAGGCAAGCAGGGAGGGACTTTCCACAGTTCTACCAATCAAGTTAAAGGTCAAATCGTTATGTTTCCAGTTGCACCAATCACGTTACAGGTCAGCCTTCAGTTGCACCAATCGCGTTAAAGGTCAAGTCATCATGTGCCTTCATTGTAACACAAGTCTATAGTGATCAATCAAAAACTTTAACATAAACTACGCCCCCACTCCTTCCCGTAGGCGCCATCTTAGTTTCCAGCCACAAAGCTAGCCCATTCTTTTTTAAGGTTTCCCATTTAGGGCCCCATATGTGACCCCATGGACTGCAGCATGCCAGGCCTCCCTGTCCATCACCAACTCCCAGAGTTTACTCAAACTNAGTTTCATCCATCTCATCAGAACTGATTCAAATGTACTCTTTTTAATGGCTGAGTAATACTCCATTGTGTATATGTACCACAGCTTTCTTATCCATTCATCTGCTGATGGACATCTAGGTTGTTTCCATGTCCTGGCTATTATAAACAGTGCTGCAATGAACACTGGGCACTGCCCAGCTGTGGAATCATCCAGACTTTAAGTCTCCTTATGGCTGTGTGTCTTTAAAATTGCAACATTCTGAGCAATTTGCTTAACTTGTAAAAATCTTAAATTCTCAACTGTAAATGGCAGCTATAATATCAATGTTAGAGAACTGCTCTGAGGATTAAATTTAACTGGATTGTGAAAGATAAACAGTATGGTACTTGATACAGAGGCTAAACCATGTAGTAGTTACAGTGGAATTATCATTTACTACTTTTAATAGATCAAATTTTGAAACAAAAATGAGAAAATTATGCTTAATTCTATTTTTTTAATATGTAAATTCATATATGGGCTCACCTATGGTACCTGAGTAATCTTTGGGAAACCTTGGCCTATCCACATAACTTAGCTTCAATTTTAGCTTTCCTAAATTTACTCACCTCTTGATTTCTCCTTTTTTCCCCCCTGAGATTTTATCCTGAAAGTAGGTCCTTATAATTTAGTGCATTGAAAAAAAAAAAAACGGTTTTGTATATTTTCTCTTTCATGAGACTTTATTTCCATGACTGGTTCTTTCAGGGTCTGATTTCTATTTTATTTTCATATGTCCCTAAATGTTGAATATGGACAGTTTTTACCTTGTGTGGAAGCCACCTAAGTAGTGATGAGGAACTGGCCATGCTTGAAGTTGGGCAATGTGAAGTGGGTGGATGCAGTCGATGTGATTCTCACCAGGAGATCTTAGATTGTCTGTCTCATTCTTAGTCTCCATCCCATTCTCATTGATCACATCTTAGTTCAAGTTCCAGTCTCCACAGCATTTCTCTAGTTTTATGAAGCTGAAATATCTTCTATTAGATGAAATATCCTTAGGTATTCAGTCATTCATCCATCCATCCATCAGCCTTTAATTAAGCATATAATATATGCCTGGCTCTGCACTAGGTACTGGGCACAGCAGAACAAAGCAGATATGGCCCCTCATATGATGAAGATTATCGTCTACTGAGATAAAGCTTTACTAAAGACACACATAATTACAATACTTGGCTTAGATCTCTTTTTTTTAAATAAAGTTTCTCAATAGATTTTCATTCTTTACAGAATAGAGCTTATAAGGATTGTTGAGCCAGAAGTTCAAAGATCTTTAAAACATGGCACCAGACTCAATTTTCAGGCTTTTTTCCCCCCACTATTCAATATATGGATGTGAAAGTTGGACTGTGAAGAAAGCTGAGCACCGAAGAATTGATGTTTTTGAACTGTGGTGTTGGAGAAGACTCTTGAGAGTCCCTTGAACTGCAAAGAGATCCAACCAGTCCATTTTAAAGGAGATNCCCCCCACTATTCAATATATGGATGTGAAAGTTGGACTGTGAAGAAAGCTGAGCACCGAAGAATTGATGTTTTTGAACTGTGGTGTTGGAGAAGACTCTTGAGAGTCCCTTGAACTGCAAAGAGATCCAACCAGTCCATTTTAAAGGAGATCAGTCCTGGGTGTTCATTGGAAGGATTGATGCTAAGGCTGAAACTCCAATACTTTGGCCACCTCATGCGACGAGTTGACTCATTGGAAAAGACCCTGATGCTGGGAGGGATTGGGGGCAGGAAGAGAAGGGGATGACAGAGGATGAGATGACTGGATGGCCTCACCGACTTGATGCATATGAGTTTGGGTGAACTCCAGGAGTTGGTGATGGACAGGGAGGCCTGGCATGCTGTGATTCATGGGGTCACAAAGAGTTGGACACAACTGAGCTACTGAACGGAACTGATTCTCTTTCCCCTTCAACACGCTGGGTGTCAGCTGCCTCTGCAAGTGCCTGCCCTCCATTGCCAGTCCGGACTGGGTCTGGTCCTTCACCTTGTGTGATCATTCTATCTTCCCCTGGTCTTGCCCGTCAGTCTTCCGTGAAGGTCCATCTTGGATGAGTGTCACAAAACCTTTCTAGATCTTGACTCAAAGCAATCCCTTCCTCCTCTTGATCATGGATGTCCTTGCACCTACTTCATAGCAGCTGTTAGGGTTGAATGGAAACCATCCCTTTTCTTTGACCAGACTGTGAAGATTGGGAGGGCAGGAGTGTCACCTGTATCAGTCTGGCTGTGGGAGAAAGCAGAAGGCACACTCAGATTAGAGTAGTTTGATGAAGGTTTATTGACAGAGGGTTGCTTCCGCAGTGGCTCAGTGATTAAGAATTCATCTGCAATTCAGGAGACATGGGAGACATGTGTTCAATCCCTTGGTTGGAAAGATCCCCTGGAGAAGGAAATGGCAACCCACCTCAGTATTCTTGCCTGGAGGATCCCAAGGACAGAGGAGCCTGGCAAGCTACAGTCCATGCCGTCGCAAAGAGTCAGACACGACCAAGTGACTAAGCACACGTGTATTTACAGAGAAGTCTGATTACAAAGGTTTGGGAAGAGCATAAGGAAACCACAAGAGAACTGAGGGAACATGGGTCTAAACAGTGGAGCTATCACAACCCCTTATCTGGAGGAATGAGGGGACACAGAGATATCCAGAACGAGGGAAAAGAGAGTTGGATAAGCAGCAGGTTTGCGAGGTTCACTGACCCGCAGGGGGGTGGGGGAGGGGTGCAGCTAACCTAGGATGACCTTGCTAGGTAATGAAGCAGGGAACTGTATCCTTGTCCTTCTGGTCTCCTGCTGGGGCTTCCACTGGCCAAACCCAGCCAGAAACCAAAGGGCATTGGAGTCCACCATTGCGGTACAGATCTTTCAGCCTCTTTCAGACAAAGCTCTGGATTAAAGTGGGCAAGAGTTTCTGGAGGCACAAACAGAAAACATCTGGCACAATGCCGTGCTCATCTTTTTTTTTTTTTTTTTAATTGAAGTATAGTTGCTTTGCAGTGTTATGTTAATTTCTGCTGTACAGCAGGTCATTACAGGGGACACAGTAGAGTTCCCTATGTTACACAGTAGGTCCTTACTATTTATCTTTTACATATAGCAGTGTGTGTATCTTTGAAACTTTTCTACACCCCACTCACGCCTGGCTTATTTTCACTACCTATAGATACATGTTTGAGGTACTGTATATCTTTGCTTTTTATATGTTAAAAGATTGTGGAAGTTTCTCTTCTTTTCTTCCTTTTTAAAACAATGACTCATATTAACATCTTTCTCCCTAAAGTGGTTGATGCAAAGACTTGAGTAATGTATCAATGACAAACTAACCTGTTTGTTTTGATTCTGAATGCATGAAATATGTGTCTATACATCTCTGTATATATGTACAAATGTATCCATCTGTCTGTCTATACACAGTGACTTAATCCATAGAGAAGTGGTTGATATAAAACAAAAGGAGAAGGATAATTAGTGGTGATATATATATATATATCACAGAAAGATTTCATACATGTTAAATTTAAAGAATGGTGCCAGTAGATGACTCATTTGAAAGATTTTTATGTTTATACTAAAATATATATTATTTATGATCTTCCCAGGTGGCACTAGTGGTAAGAACCTATCTGCCAATGCTGGAGATAGATGTAAGAGACTGGGGTTTGATCCCAGGGTCTGGAAGTTCCCTTGGAGGAGGTCATGGTAACCCACTGAAGTATTCTTGCCTTGAGAATCCCATGGACAGAGACTTTGGGCCACAGTCCATGGGATTGCACAGAGTTGAACACAACTGAAGCGACTTAGCACACCTGTATATAATGGTTTGAAGAATTGTAATATTTTCCTCCCAAGAAGAGGGACAAGCTCATTTGGATTAATGTATATTTTTTAGCATCTTTGGCACTACATTTCATCAAATTCTGCCAGTTATCTTAAATGCAAAAGCAGCTTGACCACTATAGCTTGCAGTGTGAGGTAGAGGGGAGCATACATCTTTGCAGAAATACACGAGTTTTGGCTGGGATATTCCCAAGTCCATGCAGCACTGGGTGTTGAGAGAAATTTGTTGTCCCCTCCTTCAGACTCTGAGCTGAGAATCAATCCTTCATGCCATAGTTGAGAAGCCTCAAGCCTTCAAGCCTTCAAGCAGTTGAGAAGCCTCAAAAAAAAAAAAAAAAAAAAAAACCTAGGGCTTTGATTTCAAATTCTAATTAGTTATACTGGGAAAATTACTTCCAAGTACAGATTTTGGCACTTGTAATTGTGAGCTGACATTGAACTTGCTTTCTTTTAGACATTTAAAGCAGATTAGATGCATGTCAAATCAGGTTTTTCTTCGTTCCTGTTGCTATTTGAATATAAGTCTGGAAATCGTTCATCAACGCTACCTCTCTGGCTTCTGGGGAAAGGGTCCATTCTCTTCCCCCAGCGACCAGCAAATGGTTGGTTTTCACAAGCCTCCCAGTTTTCAACTGATGAAAATTTAAGCAGCTTAAATCTTTCCTACAAATTACCAGGTCATTTAAAAATAAATTGGGCTCATTTTAATCTAATTCCTAATGCACAACTGCCTGGGGAGTTATTTTCAGCTCCGTTTGTTGCAGTTTGCAATTATCATGCTCCTTTGAAAGAAAAGAAAAGTAACAGAACTATATTTTATGAGCATTACCAGTAATCTTTCAGAGCAACTCATCTTTAAGTGAAGTATAGGGAGGAATGAGAGGCAGAACAGGTGATGATACAGATGTGGAAAGGTCCAGCAAAAAATAGAAATGGAGAGGGGACTAACATTTTACCTTTCTAGTGTCAAGAAGCACCCTGGTCTGCAAATACTGGTAAGTATAAATACTGGAAAGGACTTGATGACCTTTTGGCTTCCTAGATGGCACAGTGGTAAAGAATCCCCCTGTAATGCAGGAGATGTGAGTTTGATTCCTGGGTCCGGAAGATCCCCTGAAGAAGGAAATGGCAACTGCCTCCAGTGTTCTTGCTTGGGAAATCCCATGGACAGAGGAGCCTGGCAGGCCACAGTCCATGGAGTTGCAAAGAGTTAGACATGACTGAATGACTAAGCATGCATGCATGGTGATTTTCTAAGCCTGCTGATTATATGAACCCTTGAGTCTAAAGCTACTAGCAAAAGCTTACTTCCTTCTTTTGAGAGGGTAGGATTTGTGTGCTTATTTCCTGAAGCAAACAGTGAGATTCAGCCATTGATTAAACCAGAGGGAATTGTGTTGACTTGCAAGCCCCAGATTACGAATTCAGAATTGATTTCTTACTCTTCTGAATTCCGCATGTTTGATTAGTGTGGGAATTGCAAGAATCACTTTTGCAGTTCGCTTGGAAACCTCTGCCCCTCCATACCCTGTGCTGCGTTGTTAGGGTCACTGGCTTCGAGGCACCTGCCAGGTGTAAGTCGAACATGCTGGGAATTCGAAGGAAGAAAAGATGCTATTGAGTTTGGGAAAGAGGAGATGAGGTCCTCTGAGAAGACTTCGTGGTGAAGAGGGCATTTGACAGGAGAGTTGATCAAGTTTAGGAGGGGAGAGATTCTGGTGCGTTGGTTGGTTCAGCAGCAGTAGCAGAGGGAGGGTGAATGATATGTTTAGAGTTTGTCAGGAAACTGTTTCAGATTAGACTGCTCGTGAATTGTACCCCATGTCTCCTGGGCCACGTGGCAGAATGTGTGACCAAGGCATTTGGATTTTCTGTTCTTTCCAGCAAGGAGCCATTAAAACAACTGGAAGAATACAATACTGAACCAGTTAAGACAAGATTGGGAATCACTTTTATTCCTTCAAACCTTTCTGCACAAATACCACTATAGTGTTTTGGCACTTAGGCATTTTAATGGCAGCTTTTCATTTCACTCTCTCCCCGATTTACAATGAGCAGAAGGAGCTGTACTTTTAAAATAATATTGACATATGAACTAGCTTTCTATAAACATCAAAGAGAATAATTAGTGAACATATGTTTGACTCCAGTTTAGGTTAAAAAACACTCACATTTATTTAAAATTGGATACCTTACCATTTAGGTGGCAAATAGCTAAAAAAAAAAAAAAAAAAAAAAACCAA
>SJYV01048281.1:100760-151510 GCA_006410875.1 Neotragus pygmaeus | reverse complement strand
AAAAAAAAAAAAAAAAAAAAAACCAACAAAACAAAAAACCTCTGTTTTGTACAAGGTCTCCTTAATTTCATATTATTCTCTCTATATATCTGAGATGGTGATGATGACCAAAATAATAATGATAACCTACATTCCAAGCATCATCTAAGTGCTTTATGTAATCCCCATGACTACACAAGGCAGGTGCTGTTGTCAGCCCTATTTCACAGATGAAGAGGCAAGATTCAGAGAAGCTTAATAATGGGGTGTAAGCTGCACAGCTAGAGTATAGAGCTGGGGTTTGACCCAGTGTGGTGGTTCCAGGAACTGCTTTTCCAGGCTGCATCTCAGAATGTGACAGGAGTTATGATGCAGAGAGTGCAGACAAAGGAAGAGAGACACGAGAAGTACAGTGACTTCCATAAGGTCACCCAGCAGAGTAAAATATTGAGGCATGCTTGCCGCTTGTATTTCTGTCTTCAACCAATAGCAGCTGGATGTGAGTGACCCTTTTTGTGAATTGCAGCTAGGGCGAGTTTTTATTATTATTTTTAATTGAAGGGTAATTGCTTTATGGTATTGTGCTGGCTTCTGCCAAACATCAACATGAATTAGCCATAGGTGTACACATGTCCCCTCCCCGTTGAAACTCTCTGCCACCTCCCTTCCCATCTCACCCCTCTAGGTTATTACAGAGCCCTGGTTTGGGTTTCTTATGTGTAATGACAAGCGCTCACTTGGAAGCTTGGCTAAAGCTAGATTAAGTATATGTTTGGCAGGATGAGTGGATGAGTAGAGAGTTGAATATATGGAAATCAGTGGCACATACAAGGCTGGACAGACTCCCTCCATGAGAATAGTAACAAGAGGAAGATTTCTCAGATTCCCCACCCAGGCCTAGAGTAGGTATCCTCTTCAGGACTCTTATAACCTAGATAAAGATGTATCATGAGTTAAAAAAAAAATACTGTTAATCTATTTCCCTGTCTCATTCCTTCTCCACTGAGTTTCTTTCTTTCTTCTTTTCTTTTTTAAATAAAGTCTTTTATTTATTTTAAACATTTTTTAAAGTTTATTTTTGGCTGTACTGGGTCTTTGTTGCTGCACGAGGGCTTTCTCTAGTGGCAGCAAGTAGAGCTTGCTCTTTGTTGCAGTGCCTGGGCATCAGTAATTTTGGCACGGGGGCCCAGCAGTTGTGTGACGCTCAAACTTACTCTGTGACATGTGGAATCTTCTTGGACCAGGGATTGAACTGGTGTCCCCTGCATTACGAGGTGTATCTTAACCACTGGACCACCTGGGAAGCCCTCAGCTGAGTATCTTAAGCTCCATGCTGTTAGCCTTTTGGCCCAGATATCTCTTTGTCAGGTGGCAGGTTCCTGTCTGTATGTAGGATGCTTAGCTGCATCCCTGGCTTCTCCTGCTTGCTGCCAATAGCATGTATTCCTGTAGTCTGGAAGACTCCCTAAATGTCCACCAGCAGATGAATGGATAAAGAAGTGGTATATGTATGTACAAGGGAATATTAGCCATAAGAAGGAGTGAAATAATGCCATTTGCAACAATATGGGCGGACCTGGAGAGGATGATACTAAGTGGAGTAGGTCAGATGGAGAAAGGCAAGTACCATGAAATCACTTGTATATGGAATTTTTAAAAGTGATGCAAATGAACATATTTGCAAAACAGAAATGGCTTCACAGGTGTAGCAAACAAATTTATGGTTACCAAAGGGGAAAGAGGGGGATAAAGTAGGAGCTTGGGATTAACAGATACACACTTGTGTATATAAAAAAGACAGCAAGGAGCTACTGTAAAGCACTCCTATATAGGGAACTATATTCAGTATCTTGTAATAACCTATAATGGATGAGAAACTGAAAGATAATATATACATATATTCATTTTTTATAACGGAATCACATAACTGTACACCTGAAACTAACATACCACTATAAATTGGCTATACTTCAATTTAAAAAATGTTTACATTTAAGTGATCACATATAAATATTTACATAGTGTCATATAAACCCCAAACAAAATTATGATACTGTGGTAGAGATCCTAATTTTGTAGATGAGAAGAGTGAGAGTAAGAAAAGATAAATGTCTAAATCTGCAGTTTGAAAGTGCCAGAGTTGGGACTTATCCTGAGGAGTCTTGGAATTATTTTTAACTACTACACAGCTCTCTCAAATTAAGTAAGAGGAGTTGACATATGTGATAGAAAATGACTGAAACAGATTTCCATCATCCAGAGAGGACAAGTGAAAAAAATCCACCTGAATGATGCAAGTAAGCTTTGAAGTTTAAAATGTCAGATTTATCTACTGGTGTCTCCAATTTATTTGAAAGCCTCTGTGAAAAGAGCACAAAGAAGAAGCTTATTCCATATTAAATTTATTGTTAAATGGAGAGAAAGGACAGAACTTGCTGTCACTTTTCCAGCTATAGAAGGATTGCTTTTAATTCCATTTTGTTGAGTGGACAAGTTAAGAATCCAGGTAGGAAGCAGGCTGGGCAGCTTCCAGGTCACAGTGGATTTGGGTCTCTTAGAAATCCCCAGCCGTGGCTGTTCATATTTCTTCTTCTCTCCTGCTCTATTGATGTAAGCTCCTTTATAGGATTCTGGAAAAAAAAATTACCTGCCAGGGTGGATATACCGTTGGGTATGGATTATAAAGTTCCCATCTTTTCTATAGGACTTTGCAAATGTAAAACTTTTTAAGAACAATTTCCCAGCTTTGTTTTGTTATGGGGGGAAAAAAGGCATGCAAGCTGAATTGTCTGCTCTATCTGAAAAAGACATACTGGGATGGTAGGTAGGCAGTTTCCTTGGTAACATTATCCACCTGAAAGTCTGGTCCTATAGTCATTTTAATAGTCATTCACAAAGCCGTTAGGAGACCTAGAGATGCAGAGCATTTAAGCTCAGGATAAAATTGGAAGCCTTATTGCCTTTCCTCCAAAATAGAGGTTGAGAAATTCAAGAGAATTTATAGCACTCATTAATATTTCTAACACCTTCTCATCGGTTTCCCCATTCTATTTCTCAAAACCATGGTGTCACACTAGGGTGTGAATTCATAAATAGCAAAGATTTCTATGGCAGACAGATACTTTGCAGTATTTTAAACTCTATGGGCTTGATTCACAGATATTGAGTATTTTCATTTTTTCTAGAAAAATTTGCATAGATCATGTGGGGAGGTAAAGTGTTCATGACTGAGGGACCAAAATATCACCTCAATTTAATATTCAAGTTAGCACAAGCTCAGTCTCATTTTTCTGAACTGGTCATATCAAGGATTTGAAAGTTTGAAAGCATAGCAAGACCCCATCATCTCTTTTTGTTGACTTCTTTTGTGACTTTTATTGTCAATTGGGCTGCCATGTCGATATATCTCTTCCTTAAAGATGTTGGGGCTGAATCTGTAGGGCAGGAATGCCTGACAAATTCACAGTCAACTGTATTGTATTCATGGCATAGCTAGGTCATGGCAGTAAGTTTCAATTCATATGAATCACAATATTACTATCATTGACTACAGAGGCTGAAGATGGTACCCAAAGCCATAGGCAGAGCCATTTTATTTACCTTCCTTGTCAAGTTTGAGAAGAATGTTCTGTATCTGTGAAGGCTACGTTTGGGGGAGGGAGAGCTGGCTTTCAAGTATTTTGTGGAAAGACTGCGTTTAAAGTCATTGGGGAAGACCTCAGGCCACATGCTGTAGACACTGAGGATACAACCACAATCCTTTCTTTGTTGCTTACTTGGTAACTGAAAAACTTAGGGCTAGAGAGAACCAGATTTCTTCTTTTTTTGCTTTTTCTTTTTTACTGGGGTATAGGGCTTCCCAGCTGGTGCAGTGGTAAAGAATCGCCTACCAGTGCAGGAGACATGAGTTTGATCCCTGGGTCTGGAAGATCCCTCGAGGAGGAAATGGCAACCCACTCCAGTGTTCTTGTCTGGAAAATCCCTTGGACAGAGGAGCCTGGTGGGCTATGGTCCACGGGGTCGCAAAGAGAGTCAGACACGACTGAGTGACTGAGCACAGATGAACCCATGGCCAATTAGCAGTGTTGTGATAGTTTCAGGTAAACAGCAAAGGGACTTAGCTCATACATACACGTGTATCTGTTCTCCCCAGTCTCCTCATCCAGCCAGGCTGCCACAGAACACTGAGCAGGGTCCCTTGTGATCACTTGTTTTATCGAGGATAGTGGTGTCCTGTGATTGGTCGGACCTGAGTCACAGGCCCCTTTGGTGGCCAGGAGCCTGGTCATAGGCAAAAAATAATCAAGTGAGGGCTTCTGGGCTGCCGAAAGGATACCTGCTATCACCCATCACACCCACTCAGCCACCTAAAAATGCAGACTGCGAATGCTTCAGAAACCATAGCAATATTGTTCTATTCTTCCTGGTTTGGTTTCTTGTCAGTTAAAAAAAAAATGATGCAATATCTTCTAAAATTCAGTGACCTAGAATGGTGAAAAGAACACCAGATTGTGTTTTGAGCTAAGCCCTGGGGCTTGGATGAAAGTGCTCAGAACACTCCAAATGCAGGAAGATTTGGAGAGCTGGGGCTGGTTGCTCATGCTTGGAGGCCACTTTGACTTTCCTCTGTTCTTCCCCCATATGCTGGCTGTAGTTTGTTTCCCGAACTCTTCTAGGCACCATGATGATCAGCAAATTAATATTCCTTACATCTAAGGGATTAACTACATTCTGACAATTATTTGCATTATTATTATTTTTGCATAATTCTGACATAGAGACTGTTTCTGTTTTAATTCTAAGAAATGAAAGCTGTTCCTCCCTCCTTTTTTTCTTCTACTTCTTCTTTATTTTAAGAAACACACTGTGTACTTAGGCAATGTTAATGTCAGTAATATTGCATTGCTTTGAGCGTGTGGTTCAGATCACCTGTAATTCTGCACCACCCGCCCCACCCCGTCTCATTCTTTGTTCTGGATTTCAGATTCTCTGTGTCAGATGTATTATTTACTATATGATTCTCACAGAACAAAATGCATTATTTACAAGGTTGTAGGATTTCTGAAATTCCACGCGCTTCCTTGTGAATTTATAAACAGCATCCTGGGTTAGACTAGATTGCCGAGGATGGCTTGTACCCACAGTATGATAGATGGACTTTTTAATTCTCTGAATGATACTTTGTTCTCCATCTTTGCATATTCTGGCTAGAGAAATGTTGATACTTTGTATATTAATATGGCCTATCAATTCGATTCCTCTATAATTNTGGCTTGTACCCACAGTATGATAGATGGACTTTTTAATTCTCTGAATGATACTTTGTTCTCCATCTTTGCATATTCTGGCTAGAGAAATGTTGATACTTGGTATATTAGTATGGCCTATCAATTCGATTCCTCTATAATTTCCAAAATTTGCGGAATCAATGATACTCAGCTATAGGCATCATAAAGTAAGCCAAGGGCTCTGTGCTATGCCTGGTGCGATTGGATTGAATCTTCTTTCCGGAAAAGCATGCAAGAGTTTAACTACCACTAGAGGGCAGTAGGGCGATGCATCCCAGAGCTAGCGTTTATGGGTACTTTATTTTTAACTTGTGAAAGATTTTAGAACTTTTTTTTTTTTTTTAAAGATTTGCATTCTTTGTCACTGAGTTGTTGTTGGTTGTGTTGTACTCAGGCGTGTCTGACGGACTGTAGCCTGCCAGTCTCCTCTGTCCTGGCAATTTTCTAGGCAAGAATACTGGAGTGGGTTGCCATTTCCTTCTCCAGGGGATCTTCCCAATCCAGGGATCAAACCTGAGTCTCTGGAGTCTCCTGCATCGTCAGGCAGATTATTTATCACTGTGCCACTGGGTTATGGTGGCACTGAGACAGGCTGAGACGATGGTGCTTATGCCAATTCCAGTAATATTTGAGGTTTCTGTAGATAGTGGCATGCTGGCAAATGTTTAACAACCAACATTCTAGGTAAAAGCCCTGATATGTAGCATTTGCCAGTTTCTGTGGTATAGATATTCCCACCATGGTTAATTTCAAGCTACCGATTGGCTGTCACTGAATATGGGCTTGGGAAGAGAGGTGTATATATAAGCCAGCTTATATAAGCCAGCTCCAGCACACCATGCTGAGCTCTCGTTTATTACATTAGCTAGTTTTGTAGGCTTAAACTAGTGGTTTGCATGGTTAGTTTTGTTTCTAGATGTATGTGTCTGAACTCTTTCCTAACCATCTAAGGACCAGAGAATTCATGCCTGATGATTTTTGTCTCCCATGTTGCAGTCATCGCCATGCCTTAGACATTTTAGCTTTTTAAATGAAAACTTATCATTGAAGAAAAATGTACATACCAAGAAATGAACCTGTTTTCAGTGAATTATCAACTGAATTATAATAAGCTTTCCCAAAACCGCATAGCCAGCCCCTAGATCAAGAAACAGTGTATTATCAGCATCTCAAAAGGACCCATGTCCATCCCCTGGTCCTTCACTCCTTGCTGTCCTGAGTTCTAATGCCGTGGGTTAGTCTCATCTGTTTTTGAAATGTCATAGATGAACTGTATGAGATGGCTTTTTATGTCTGGCTTCTTTCACTCTGCATCATGTTTGTGTGATTCATTCATTTTGTTGCAGACAGTCGTCCTTTGTCTCACTGCTGTGTGTTGTATTCCATTGTAGGAATATGCCTCAGTTTATGATTCTGCTCGTGATGGACTTTTGAACTATGTCCAGTTTTAGACACCTAGGAATAGGGCTACGATGTTGCTCCTAGTATGTGTCTGTGGTAAATAAAAGTGTATGATTCTGCTGGGAATCTGCATAGGAGGTGAACTGGTGGATAATCTGGTGTGCATACATCATAGTGTTAGATCTTAAAGACAGCCCAATTTGGGGATAGACATAGGTAAATTACTGAATATCAACATCAGACTGAGGTAAAGGATTTGTGTGACAGGAGAAATACTTATCCAGCTGCAAACTTAGGGGTAAAATAAATATCTAGGCAGGCCGAATACAGTTGGGGATGGCACTGATTAATTGGTGATTTGTCCAAGGAAGCAGCTCATGTAAGAAAACCTAAGATGGTGAAGGGAAGATCAGGAAGTGTGGCTTTCGGAAATCTAGGAAGTGTCAATATACAGACATTTCGGCATATAGCTCACAGAACCAGGGATGATATTCATGAATTCAAATAAACAATTGTTGAATACCTACTTGGCACCAGCCCTTGTAGTAGGTGCTGGTGATATTGTAGTGACTAAAACATAACTATGCCTTCAAGAAGCTTGCGCTCTAGTTAGAGACAGGCAGCCAGACAATGGCCAGCTATACAGATGGTCTGTACTTTGGTAAGGGCATTCATTCCAAGTGCCCTGGGAGACCAGGGAAAGGGCACGTCATTATCCAGTCTTGGCTGGAAGGCAAAGAATGGGCACAGGAAGTGTTGAGAGGGAGGGGTCAGGTATGAAAGCAGCTTCCTAGAGGAGATTGTACCCAAGATTCAGACCTGGAGGATGAGTGGGACAGAAAGGGAGGGATTTCCGGGCTGAGGGAATGGAATGCACAGTGGTCCAGAGGTGGACATGGCTCAGTGAAGAAGGGAATAGGAGATAATTTATAGTATGATTGGAGCCCAGTGTAGACAGGATAGGCAGTGGCGGGTGATTAGAGATGAAACTGGAGCAGATGTGAGCAGCAGACCCCAGAGGGCTTTTGTGCTGTGCTCTGCAAACCTTGCTAAGTTAATGACATATTGAAGCAAACTTGGCTGTGTATTCTCCACTTTCCACGCATGAAGGGGGTGAGGGCCACTGGCATAATCAAGGAAGGACTCATTCCTCTTAAGGTAGAATCTTGTCCACAGGAATATGGTCACAGCCCACTTTCGAGAACTGAGATCCATGATCAGAGTTTTATGGGAATTGTGTGCGTAAACTAGCTCTCTGGCAAGGGGAGGGAGCAGAGGTGGAGCACTTTGATTTATAATATATGTGATTTTCCATGCTATAAATATTGTTGTCTTGTAAAATTCCTGAAAATTTAACAATTGGTTTTGTAGTTCCATATGAGCCTTCTTCTTTGGTGGCTCAGACAGTAAAGAATCTGCTTTTAATGCAGGAGACCTGGGTTCGATTCCTGGGTCAGGAAGATCCCCTGGAGAAGGGAATGGTGACCCACTCCAGTATTCTTGCCTGGAGAATCCTGTGTACAGAAGAGCCTGGTGGGCTATGGTCCGTGGGGTCACGAAGAGCTGGACACAACTGAGCAACTAACACTTTCACTTTTCTTTTTTTTTCCATGAGACTGCGTCAGCATTGTTAGTTTCACCATCAAGTTTACTCAGTGACAGAGCTCCTGAGCACGGCATTAGAGATCCTTAACCAGTAGTTCTCAGGTTTGACCCTACAACAGTATCACTCTGGTGGTTTGTGGAAGCAAAAGTTGCCGGGGTTGAAGCACAATCTGCCGGTTGCAGATTTTCTGACTCAGTAAGTCTGGGGTAGGGGCTGAGAGTTTGTATTTCTAACAAGTTCCCACGTGACATAATGCTTCTGGTCTGGGGACCACACTCTGAGAACCACTGCCTTTAAATCTCCCCTGGGAACTTCCCTAAGGACGTCTGTGATGGTCGAGTAGCTGGGACTCCACGCTACCAATGCAGGGGGCCTGGGTCTGATTCCTGGTCAGGAAACAAGATCCCACATGTCGAAATGAATAATAAAATAAATATACTACTTAATTTGCCCCTAATGGGATTTGTCCCAGATTCTTATAGAGGAATGGAGCCTATAAAAATTGTTCCCCTTATATAAAAAATTCATATCCATCATGAAAGAGAAGACATTAAAGGTGGCATAATGATGTCAGGAATCAGAATTTGGATAATTTTGTCATCTATAAATGAGGAACTCAAATCATTTAACTTATAGGTTATAGTGGTGATCATGTGAAGCACATTGCCAACTATTGATATGACTGCAAACTAATGTTTTTCATTGCAAATGACGGTAACAATGTTAGCTGTTTTTTTGGAGATCACATGAAAAACTGCTGCTCAGTGAAGTTAAATGATGACAGAACTGGAAGCAAGTCCTGATTTTCAGTTTAGTGCCCTTTCTCTTATGTTAGTGCTTTTCAAATATTTCTTTTCGCCTAGAGACCCAATTCAAATGAAACCTTAGGAGGGAAGAAGAATATAGGAAGTGATGAAAGACGAGCTGATCTTATGAAATGGGAAAAAGTAGCTAGTGCCAGAGCCCGAGGCAGTGCCCCTGAAATCCAGAGAGATCAGAGTGCAGGGTGAAGCCTGAGCGCATGCCCGCTGTTTCCCGGGAGCACTTTCTGTACCAGGTAGCTCTGAGCAGGTTCCCCGGCAGATAGTCTGATGGCATTAGGGGTGGGTCAGCACCAGGGGGTCTCCCATCTGCAGTGTAGGAACATCACCTGAGGTGGCTTTGAAAAATCCCAGCATCTAGGCTACACCTCACACCAACAGTATCAGAATATCTGGGGGTAAAAAGAGTCCATCTGTACTTTGAAAGCCCCTTGGTGCTTCCAGTGTGCAGCCTGTGTTGATAACCAGCCATATAGCTACGCTTCTCAGAGTGTGGTCCCCCAGATCAGATCACTGGAACTTGTTAGAGATTTCACACTCCACCCCAGACTCCCTGCATCAGAAATTCTGGGGTTTGGGCTCAGAAATCTGGGCTTTGAGAAGTTTTTAAAAAAATTGTTTATATATCTACTTGTCTGCGTGTGGTCTTAGTTATGGCATGCAGGATCTTCAATCTCTGCTGCAGCACGCAGGATCTTGAGTTGCAGCAGGTAACCTGAGAGTTGCAGCATGTGGAATTTTCTTCCTGACCAGGGATGGCACCCAGATCCCCTGCACTGGCAGCTCAGAGTCTTAGCCACTGGACCACCACCAGGGAAGTCCCTTGAGAAGCTTTGCTGGCACTTTGATGCATGAGACCCTGGGAACCACAGTGCAAGAGCATAGGTTCTAATGGTCTATGGAAAACAGTGAAAGTGTTAGTTGTTCAGCCATGTCCAAATCTTTGCGACCCCATGGACTGTAGCCTGCAAGGCTCCTGTGTCCATGGGATTCGCCAGGCAAGAATACTGGAATGAGTTGCCATTCCCTTCTCCAGGGGATCTTCCTGACCCAGGGATCAAACCNCTGAAGGAGATCAACCCTGGGATTTCTTTGGAAGGAATGATGCTAAAGCTGAAACTCCAGTACTTTGGCCACCTGATGTGAAGAGTTGATTCATTGGAAAAGACTCTGATGCTGGGAGGGATTGGGAGCAGGAGGAGAAGGAGACGACCGAGGATGAGATGGCTGGATGCCATCACTGCCTCGATGGCTGTGAGTCTGAGTGAACTTCGGGAGTTGGTGATGGACAGGGAGGCCTGGTGTGATGTGATTCATGGAGTTGCAAAGAGTCAGACATGATTGAGCGACTAAACTGACTGACCTTTTCCAGGGGATCTTCCCTACCCAGGGATCAAACCCAGGTCTCCGACATTGCAAGCAGATTCTTTAGTAGCTAAGCCATTACAAAAGCCCAAGAATACTGGAGTGAAGCTTATCTCTTCTCTAGCACATCTTCCCAAACCAGGAATTGAATTGGGATCTCCTGTATTGCAGGTGGATTCTTTACCAGCTGAACTGGCAGGGAATCCCAACACACAGAGGGTAAGAACAAATTAGGGAAGTAAACTATTCATCGCAATTGTTATGTTTTAAATATGCATTTATTTTGTGCCTTCTGTAATCTGAGCAGTGTGCTGTACAGTGAGCATAAAGGCTGAATAATGCAAGAATTAAACACACAAGGTGTTATGGTNGTAAGAACAAATTAGGGAAGTAAACTATTCATCGCAATTGTTATGTTTTAAATATGCATTTATTTTGTGCCTTCTGTAATCTGAGCAGTGTGCTGTACAGTGAGCATAAAGGCTGAATAATGCAAGAATTAAACACACAAGGTGTTATGGTGATATGAAATAAATATGCTACCTTTCTGAGTGGTTGGAGAAAGATTCACAAAAACAGTTTTGTTTTGTTTTTGTTGTTGTTGTTTTTGAGAATTCAATCATGAAATAGAAGAATTTCTGATACTATAATTAGAATCAGAACTATATTGAGAGGGTAGAAAATTATTCAGAACAGATAAAAATGAATGATAAACTCTTGATAATATGAAATACCCTGATCCTGGCTGAGAATTCACCAGTTGCCTATCATTGAAGTGCATCAAGGAGGAACAGGAGAAAATAGACTGTAAAGAACATTAACTGTCAAGTTAAAGTATTAAGATATATTCTTCAAGTTATAAGTATTTGACCCTTGTGGTCAGATTAATGTTGTAGAAGATCAGAGAGAGATCTTGTATGGCAGAGAGAGAGCAAGATGGTAGAGGAGTAGGTGGACATGGAGTACATTTCTCTCCACAGATACATCAGGAATACATCACCGGGCACATAAGTGCATGAAGAACACCAGCTGAAGGCAGACAGGAGTACCTGGCCAAAGGAAAAGAATACATAGAACCATGCAAACTGAAAATCAAGCCCTGATCCTTTGGAGTGGGAGCACTGACTCCAACATCCTAGACTACCATAAAATTAACTGTAGGGAGTATCAAATAGTGAGAACTCACACAAAGGAAACCACTTGAATACAAGACCCCACATCACCCAACCATCAGTAACATCCTGTGCAGGATGCCACATATAAACAATAAACAAAGCAAAAACAGAAACCCAATCATCAACTGACAGAATTACTGTCTCACTCAGCCTTGATTATCAGAGGAAAAACAAACAAACAAAACCTCTGCACAAATCTCACCCTATACAAAGCTTACACAAAGCACTGGACCAACCTTAGGAGTGTAGAGACCAAAAAGAAGAAAGAATTCAACCCTAAAGCCTGGAAAAAGGAGACTTCAAACACAAAAAGCTAAAAGAGTAATGAAAAGGAAAAGAAATGCTACACAAATGAAGGAACAAACTAGAAACACAGAAGTACAAGTAAATGAAGAGGAAATAGGTAAACTACATGAAAAAGAATTCAGAATAATGATAATAAAGATGATCAAAAACCTTGAAACAAAATGGAGAAAGTGCAAGAATCAATTATCAAAGACCTAGTAGAATTAAGAATAAACATACAGAGACAAACAACACAATTTTTCAAATTAAAAATACTCTAGAAGGAATCAATAGCAGAATATATGAAGGAGCAGAACAAATCAGTGAGCTGGGAGAAAAATGGTGGAAATAATTTCTGAATAGCAGAATAAAGTAAAAAGAATGAAAAGAGCTGAGGATAGTCTCAGAGACCTCTGGGACAATATCAAACATACCAACATTTGAATTGTAGCAGTCCCAGAAGAAGAAGAGAAAAAGAAACGGTATGAGAAAATTTTTAAAGAGATTATAGTTGAAAATTTCCCCAACATGGAAAAGGAAAAAGCCTTGTCCATTAGAGAAAAAGCAAATAAACAACTGCAACAACAAAAGAGAAACTCAGCACAAATCTCAATCTATACAAACCAGCTCAATACCAGAAAAATAAACGACCCAATCAAAAAAATGAGCCAAAGAACTGAACAGACATTTCCCCAAAGAAGACATACAGATGGCTAACAAATACATGAAAAAATGCTCAACGTCACTCATCATCAGAGAAATGTAAATCAAAACCACAATGAGGTACCATTTTATGCCAGTCAGAATGGCTGCTATCAAAAAGTCTACAAACAATAAATGCTGGAGAGGTTTTGGAGAAAAAGGAACCTTCTTTTACTGCTGTCTCTTATACACATCTAGATGTGTATAAGAGACAGATTTTAATACTCACCTCTCTAGTGATAGCATTCAAGTGATTCAGGGGCTGCAGCATGACAGGAAGGACTGGCGGGCTGCAGTCTATGGGGTCATAAAGAGTGTGACACGACTGGGTGAGTAAACAACAACATCCTATCTTTTAGAGGATTTTTTTACTTATTCAAAATATTACAATTAGTTACAATCTTTTTTCATTTTGATTTAGGTGATCACAAACTTTAGCTAATATTTTCTGAATCTTAGCTAGCTCATTGATACTTCCCAAAGTTTTTTTGGTACTTACATTCTTTTTTCTTTTGGTCCTAATAAAATATGTCTGCTAGTTATATAGAATAAGTCATTTCTCCAAAGAATTTTCTAATTTCCTTTAGTGAAATCGAAATTTTTATGTTAGGTGCTACTACCAAAGTATCATTTAAATTGTCAATTTCAGTATAGATATACAAAGATACAGGGAGAGATATATTATATATCTATATATATTGTGTATTATATATATATTATGTATGATAGATGTTGGTGTGGCTATGAATATACACATATGTACACATATACACATTGGCATTTAATAAATGTAAGATAGTAATGTTGATTTTATTATAATATTAAAATATCTTGTTTTTTTTTACAGTCACTAAGTCATGTCCTACTCTTTGTGATCCCATGGACTGTAGCATACCAGACTCCTCTGCCCTCCACTATCATCCAGAGTTTGCTCAAATTCATGTATAGTTGAAATATATGTATGCTTATAAATGTCCAGTATGAACTATGCCTGTCTTATCTTGGTCTACTGAAATATGATATACGTGTGTACATTGACACGAAGATTTAAAAAAGTGACGTTATGTGTGATACTTTGGCTCTAGGCAATTTCATGAAAAAATATATCCTGGAAATCTTTCCAAAACAGTATATAGAAATTTTATTCACTGTTTTAGGAATACAGGTAATTTCAGGTATGGATCTGTCTTAGTGTATTTAGTCATCCCACATTTATGGATACGTCAAGGCTGTATATTGTCACCCTGCTTATTCAACTTATGTGCAGAGTACATCATGAGAAACGCTGGACTGGAAGAAGCACAAGCTGGAATCAAGATTGCCAGGAGAAATATCAATTACCTCAGTTATGCAGATGACACCACTCTTATGGCAGAAAGTGAAGAGGAACTAAAAAGCCTCTTGATGAAAGTGAAAGAGGAGAATGAAAAAGTTGGCTTAAAGCTCAACATTCAGAAAATGAGATCATGGCATCTGGTCTTCATGGCAAATAGATGGGGAAAGAGTGGAAACAATGTCAGACTTTATTTTGGGGGCTCAAAAATCACTGCAGATAGTGATTGTAGCCATGAAATTAAAAGACACTTACTCCTTGGAAGAAAATTTATGACCAACATAGATAGCATATTCGAAAGCACAGACATTACTTTGCCGACTAAGATCCATCTAGTGAAGGCTATGGTTTTTCCTATGGTCATGTATGGATNAGTAAATATATTCTATAACTTTATTTTATAGTTATATATAGTAATTATATGTATATATATATATATATATATATATAATTATAATAATAGGAATTTACCCTGGAGCAAAGATAACTTTCTTGGGGTACTTCATTTCTGCTTCCTGACTTGTGTTTCTCTGCCTCCCTTTTTTTTCATGAGTCCATGGTTTTTAATGGAATGCTACTAGAGTTTGTTTTTCTTCATACTTATCTATGATGAAACAAGTATTAATATTTAATAAAAATGATCCCATTTCATGGATAAACAAAATTGACCAGACAGGTTTATATGAAAGAGTGCATTACATTTCAGAGTCCTTATTGCTCATTTCTTCTTTCTTGGCCCCAAGAAGTTACCTTCTACAGTCATCATCGTCATGACGCCATTCTCTCCCAAATCCTGGCTCATTGAAATCTCTCTTGGTTTCTGATATGGTAAGTTTTCTCTCTTCTGCAGAGAACCAAGGCCTTAACTGATGAACGAGAAGGCAGAGCTCTTGAAGGCAGGCTGTGGTGAGCCTGCTCTCAGGTCTCAGGGCTGGAAGAGTGGGTTCAAAGCCTGGTGAGGGTGCTGATGGACATGGGCATAGAGCACCTCGGTGTGCCCTGGTTCCTGGAGACAGTGTTCCTGGAGACAGTGATGAAGTCTCTGGTTTTGTCAGACTAAAATTTGGTCCATGTGAGTTAGGCATGGGCCCTACAGCATGCCAGACAACGAGCATCTCTGAGGTTGTGAGGCTTCCAGTAGTGCTGGTGTGGCTAACCTCGCCCTGCACAGTTGTACTTCTTTGCTGTAGATGCAAGTCTTCTGCTTGTTCCACCTTTTTCTCTAACATAGAACTTCTTTTAAATTTTTATTCATTTATTTTTACTTTTGGCTGTGCTGAGTTTTCATTGCTGCATGGACTTTTCTCCAGCTGACACAAGTCGGGCTCCTCCTCTTTGCAGTGCACAGGCTTCTCATTGCGGGGGCTGCTTTTGTTGTGGCACACAGGCTCTAGTACGAGTGGGATTCAGTAGCTATAGCACGTGGCCTCAATAGTTGCCATCCCCAGGCTCTGGAGCACAGGCTCCATAGTCGTGATGATGGGCCTAGTTGCTCCATGGCATGTGGGATCTTCCTGGATCAAGGATCAAACCTGTGTCTTCTGCATTGGCAGGCAGGTTCTTTACCAGTGAGTCGCCAGAGAAGGCTTGACTTAGTATTGCTTAACCATGGGAGGTACCTCCCCCCCAACCCTGGGGACATTTGGCAGTGTCTAGAAACATGAGGGCTGGCATGACTTCAGGAGGGTAGGGTACTACTGGTATGTAGTGGGTTGAGCCCGTGGACACTCCTAAACAAGTTCCAGTGCACATTCTACAATGCACATCACAGCACCCATGAATTATTCATCCCCACATATTACTCATGTCAAGGTTAAGAAATTATGCCCAATGCGACAAAAATCTTCTGTCCCTGGGTCTTTGTACTTTGTGTTCCTTCTGCCTAAATCTTTCTTCCCCCATATCTCCTCTTGCCAGGTCTTGGTGACATGTGGATTTCAATTCCAACAACCATCTCTCTGGAGGGCCTTCTCTGACTGCTGCGTGTGGCATAGGTCTCCCCCTTCCACCTTCAGTTACTCTTTGTCAACATCCCCCTTTTTTCTTTTATTCACAGCACTTAGCCCTGTGGGTTATAAGTTGGTCAATAAAGATACTCACTTGGATGCCTCATGCATTTTGCTTTTCAGAAACCAAAGAATTTATAGATGCATTTGAATTTTTGATATGTCTTCTGTTTATTGCCTTTTCCATACAGAAGAGCTTTCAAACCCCAAACTCACTTGTTGAAATATGCAGAATCATTGTGCGGCACTGATTAGTATTATTTATTTTGGCTTTTGCCTAATTAAATGTGTGCAAAGAATGAGGAAAGGGCTTTATCATCCACGGGAGAAACAGGTTTCTCACACCTGACTTCAATCACTCTGAATAACTACTTCATTAAGACATAGGCAAGCCTAGTGACAGATCATTAATTTTCATGGATATAATCTGGGAAGCCAAATGTTTGTAGAAGGGGAGTCTGGCAAGAAAGGCATAAATGTATTAGCACTTATTAAAAATAAGCTGTAAGTCTGTTTGGGAGCTGCTTCTGTCATGTTCTGAATTAATCGCTTCAGTGTAACCACCATAAAATATACATATCACAATGTGTCGTGTCGAGGAAGGAAAAGTAGATATTATCTCCATTCTCTAAGAGCCTGGGCTTTTTACATTCTCGAATTTACCCTTTATTTTGACGCTAATGGAAAGAAATAAAATGGAACTAGAACCAGGAACATTTGTATTCTTTCTCGCTTTCATTTGACTTTCTATGCTGGTTTGATTTTTCCTGTTTTGAATAGGAGGAAAGTGGAGGCAGCAGGTCCCTGAAAAACTGTGAACAAAATATGTTCCTTTCATCCATTTCTGTCTGATAATTTTTAAATATTGTTGTCTCAAAACCTCACAGTGAGTCTTAAAAATCACAAAAAGTAGCATGATTGAAATTTCTGTCTCCAAATGAGCCAGTTTTGAGGAAGGGATCTGTCTGTCTCTGCTTTTTTCTCTTTTGTGTGAGGAACTAAAATCTGGGGACTGTTGAGTCAAATGAGACATTCTCGCCAGAAATAAAGGATTGGGCTGGCCAAAAAGTTCATTCTGGTTTTTATGTAAGATGTTACTAATACTTCACCTGCATTAGCTTCCACTAAGAAAGGAACCTCCTCTTCTTCAAATATGTTCTTTTTCCTGACTGTGTCTACCAATGCAGGGTCCATGCTTTGTTATGAAGGCCTTGTTTTATAACCTGCATGCAGTCTGGATAGAAAAGTCAGATTAGGATTAGTATGTATGCTAATTTAAAATCAATTCAATGGAAAGACAACATCATTTAGCATCAAAACTACACCCAGATACTGGCTCTACCATGTACTAGCCATGTTGGGCAGTTCCCTTTGCTTCTTTAAGCATCAGTTTTTAATCATCTGCAAAAAAAAGGAAACAATGATTAAGGGAGAGTTTATGTAATGTATTGACGTATAGAGGCTGCTCAGTAAACAGTGGTTGCTTTTCCTGTAACAACCGTCGTATGAGGTTTTGGGGTTTACAGTGCAGCCAATCTCATTTGTCCTGAGTTTTTGTTTTATTTTGGATTGGCCTATCAAGGATGTCAGCATTATGGTTATTTGAAGGAAGCTTTCTTGTCATTCCTTGACGGTGTTTATTTTTTTGTTCTAGCCTTTTTGATTTTTTCCCAGAGACTGGAGGTCTAAGTACCATAATTTACCTAATACACTAGGGCATCTCATTCAGTCATGTCTGACTCTTCGCATGCCTATGGACTGTAGCCTACCAGGCTCCTCTATCCATGGGATGCTCCAGGCAAGAATCGTGGAGTGGGTTGCCATTTCCTCCTCCAGGGGATCTTTCTAACCCAGGGTTTGAATCCATGTCTCTTATGTCTCCTGCATTGGCAGGTGGGTTCATTACCACTAGCACCACCTGGGCTTCATCTGTCTTTGAGGGTAACTTCATTCTCTGCACTCCAATAGTAATAAGTAATCTAAAAGTTTACAATTAGGACTATGCTCTCAAAAATCTTGGATATATGGTGGCTACAGATAAACTTATGTAGCAGAGATTGTGTTATTTTTTCTTTGTCTTTTTAATGATAATAGTCGTAATAGTATAGGTTCTTACTGCTCTCAGTTCTTACAAATTTGCTGAGTAAGTAGAAGAAAGAAGAGATAACCTCCAGAACCATAGTTGATGGCTTCCTGTTTCACCTTTACATCTCACACAGATATGTTATGGTAAAAAAGGATGGACACTGGGTAATAGTAAAAGAGATCATATAAGTTACGAGGACTCAGAGTGGAATATTTGGGAGTCAGAAAATGGAGGTTCAAATATTGACCCTCTGGCTCAGTAGCTGAATGAACATGAGCAAGTAACTTTCCCTGTGTGAGTCCTCCATGCTTGATCTATAAAATAGCAATCATAATAATATTTCTCTCTAGTGAAAGTGAAAGTGTACTCTGCACATAAGTTAAATAAGCAGGGTGACAGTATACAGCCTTGACGTACTCCTTTTCCTATTTGGAACCAGTCTGTTGTTCCATGTCCAGTTCTGTTGCTTCCTGACCTGCATACAGATTTCTCAAGAGGCAGGTCAGGTGGTCTAGTATTCCCATCTCTCTCAGAATTTTCAACAGTTTATTGTGATCCACACAGTCAAAGGCTTTGGCATAGTCAATAAAGCAGAAATAGATGTTTTTCTGGAACANTTTCTCATGATGTACTCTGCATATAAGTTAAATAAGCAGGGTGACAATATACAGCCTTGACGTACCCCTTTTCCTATTTGGAACCAGTCTGATGTTCCATGTCCAGTTCTAACTGTTGCTTCCTGACCTGCATACAGGTTTCTCAAGAGGCAGGTCAGGTGGTCTGGTATTCCCATCTCTCTCAGAATTTTCAACAGTTTATTGTGATCCACACAGTCAAAGGCTTTGGCATAGTCAATAAAGCAGAAATAGATGTTTTTCTGGAACACTCTTGCTTTTTCCATGATCCAGTGGATGTTGGCAATTTGATCTCTGGTTCCTCTGCCTTTTCAAAAACCAGCTTGAACATCTGGAAGTTCATGGTTCACGTATTGCTGAAGCCTGGCTTGGAGAATTTTGAGCATTACTTTACTAGCATGTGAGATGAGTGCAATTGTGCGGTAGTTTGAGCAACTATAGTAAGTATTATTTTCTGATTCCAGAAAATTTTCATCCATGCGAGTCTGTTTGGGAATAGACTTCTACTTCAGTCACATCCTGAAGTTCTTGGTTACCCATGGAAGCCAATGTGAATTTCCTTTGAGGAGGACTTGTGTGAATAACTTGTGGGAGTGGATCTGAAACCTGCCCAGGAGATGTGTCAGGTTGGTGTTGGAAAGCACTAAGATTATCCCGTATTAGCTAAATTTTATTGCTTTTGAACTAAAGATCCTACCTTCTTGAGAGTTAAGCTCTGCCAGTATGCTAAATTTCCATTTTTTATTGGCTATGGTTTATGACGGAGAAGACAATGGCAACCCACTCCAGTATTCTTGCCTGGAAAATCCCATGGATGGAAGAGCCTGGTGCGCTGCAGTCCATGGGGTCACTAAGAGTCGGACACAACTGAGCAACTTCATTTTCACTTTTCACTTTCATGCACTGGAGAAGGAAATGGCAACCCACTCCAGTATTCTTGCCTGGAGAATCTCAGGGACGGGGGAGCCTGGCAGGCTGCCGTCTATGGGATTGCACAGAGTCAGACACAACTGAAGCGACTTAGCAGTAATAGCATGGTTCATGAACATCCTACTGAAATATGGTATTTACCTGAAAATACTCCATGCACATAGTGTGGGGCTGACAAATGAGCTAACACAATGAGATCACGTTTTAAAATGAGTGGGGTAACCTCATCGGATGATGTTCAATCCCAGAGTAAATGGCATTTATGCCTTCTTCACTGAAAGCACATTGTTAGCCTGAGTCTCCAATAAACCAAAATATCATATTGAGGTTACCGATAATCTCTTTCACCTTAATTTCCCCCCAGATATACTAGAGATGTGACCCCAAACCCAGACATGGCCAGTCTCCTCACTGTTCAACCATTCATTCTCCACTTGGCTTGGATCTTCCATCCAGGTGTCTCTTCTCTCCTATGTCAGCATTAAATCTTTGCTTTCTTCCAGAGAACACCTGTCAGAACGATGTGTGACTTGCTTTTGCCACACAGCATTGACAAAGGGGAAACTTCCCATTATCTTCTCTTCATAATATTCACGTCAACAGATTTTTTAAATTGAGCATCTTCTCTTCCAGGCGCTGGGCCAACCATTCAGAGGTAAGTGAGGCCATTCATATTCCAATGGAGGATTATTAATAGGTGGCCTCATATTCTTGCCCCTTGTATTTATTTCCTAGGAACTGCTGTAACAAAGTGCCATAAACTACACGGCTTGAAAAATAGATACTTATTGCCTGTCAAATCTGGAGGCTAGAAGCCTGGTATCAAAGTGTGTGCTGGGCCATGATCCCTTGTAAAGTGCTACGGAAGGGTCTGTTCCAGATCTCTCTCCCAGTTTCTGGTGGTTTCTTGACTTGTGATTACATAATCCAATCTCCCCATGTCTTTTTCCTCATGTGCATCTCTGTCTATGTCCAAATGTCTCATCTTTTATCAGGACACCAGTCACACAGGATGAGGGCCCACCCTAATGACTTCATTTAAACTTGATAACCTTTGTAGAAACTCGTATTTCCAAAATAAGATCACATTCTTGCCTTGAGATTAGGACTCCAACTTCTCTTTTTGGGAGGAGTGGGTACATAAATCAATCCACAACACAGCAGGTGGCTGGCTTGCAGGCCTTGCTAATCATTCTGTAACTCTTAAAGTGAAAGTCACTCAGTCATGTCTGACTCTTTGCGAACCCATGGACTCTACAGTCCATGGAATTCTCCAGGCCAGAATACTGGAGTGGGTAGCCATTCCGTGCTACAAGGGATCTTCCCAACCCAGAGATAGAAGCCAGCTCTCCCGCATTGCAAAGGATTCTTTGCCAGCAGAACCACGAGGGAAGTCCATCTTGCCACCATTTTGAAGTACTCTTGGGACACATGCTTGCAGTTACTAGACACGACATTTCTGGGCAGAGGAAAAGTTTCCTTTCTGAGAATTCCATCTCCCTGGGGGTTAACCGCGTGAGGCTAGGTCACATCCATCCTGTGCTGCATGTTTCCATTCAGGTGGGGCCAGCTATTTAGCAGGTGAGAACTCAGCTCTGTTCTGGGGATAGATGTATATCCTCAGCCATTCAGTCGTGTCTGGCTCCTGGCGACCCCATGGACTATCACCTGCCAGCTCCCCTGTCCATGGGATTTCCCAGGTGACAATACTGGAATGGGTTACCATTTCCTCTTCCAGGGGATCTTCCTGACCCAGGGGTCGAACCCACGTCTTTTCTGTCTCCTGCATTACCATATCACAAATACTCCCCCAACCATTTCTACTGGTCCAGTGTAGCATTAATTACTTTTAGGTGGACTGCTTTCCATGAAAAAATATGAAAAGGTGGGAGAGAGTCTTGAGATGACATGACCTTAACAGTTTCTCTGTGCTTTCACATTATATAAGGAATTGCCAAGGCCATGGAGGACTGTTGGAAGGAAGGAAGAAGACTCAGCACACTTGATGTTCACAGGAAAAGAAATCAAGAGTAAACTTTTTAAAAAAGTAAACCAACATTACAGATACAATGCTATTGTTGGTGATTATTTTGTGTCTACCAAGAAATGACTCCTGTAATTGGTTGTCAACCAGAAACCAAGGTCTACCATCCTCGGCAACTGACTGTTAACCCCAAAACACATATAAGCTCATTGTGCCAAATATCACTGGGAAAAGAAAAAAAAACAAAGCACAGAATCCCTAACTCTACCAGAACACTGAAGTGAAACAAATAATAGTTTTTCCATACGATACTTCACACTACAAAGAGAACCTCCAAACTTCTGGACAATTTTTCTTTTCAGTGGCTTAAAGGTTGTCGTTCAGTCGCTCAGTCATGTCCAATTCTTTGTGACCCCATGGACCACAGCATGCCAAGCTTCCCTTGTCCTTCACTATCTTCCAGAATTTCCTCAGACTCATGTCTATTGAGTTGATGATGCCAACCAACCATCTCATCCTCTTCTGCTCTTCTCACCCCCTTCTCTTCCTGCCTTCAATCTTTCCCAACGTCAGGGTCTTTTCCAGTGACTTAACTCTGCATCAGGTGGCCAAAGTATTGGAACTTCAGCATCGGTCCTTTCAATGAATATTCAGGGTTGATTTCCTTTAGAATTGACTGGTTTGATCTCCTTGCTGTCCAAGGGACTCTCAAGAGTCTTCTTCAACACTGCAGTTCAAAAGCATCAATTCTTTGGCCCTCAGCCTTCTTTATGGTCCAACTCTCACATCCGTACATGACTACTGGAAAAACCATAGCTTTGGCTAGACAGACCTTTGTCGGCAAAGTAATGTCCTTTTTAACATGCTGTCTAGGTTACTCATAGCTTTTCTTCCAAGGAGCAAGCATCTGTTAATTTCATGGCTGCAGTCGCCATCTGCAGTGATTCTGGAGCCCAAGAAAATGAAGTCTCTCACTGTTTCCATTGTTTCCCCATCTATTTGCCATGAAATGATGGCATCAGATGCCATGATGTTAGTTTTTTGAATGTTGCGTTTTAAGCCAGCTTTTTCGCTCTCCTCTTTCACCTTCAAGAGGCTCTTCAATTCCTTTTAGCTTTGTGTCTTAAGGATGGTGTCATCTGGATATCTGAGGTTGTTGATATTTCTCCCTGCAGTCTTGATTCCAGCTTGTGCATCATCCAGCCCAGCATTTCGCATGATATCCTCTGCATAGAAGTTAAATAAGCAGGATGACAATATATTAGCCGTGATATACTCCTTCCCCAATTTTGAACCAGTCTGTTGTTCCATGTCCAGTTCTAACTGATGCTTCTTGACCTGCATACTAGTTTCACGGGAGGCAGGTAAGGTAGTCTGATATTCCCATCGCTTTAAGTATTTTCCACAGTTTGTTGTGATCTACACAGTCAAAGGTCTAGTGTACCTGAAAAGAGGCAGGTAAGGTTGTCTTGTATTCCCATCTCTTTTAGAATTTTTCACGGATTGTTGTGATCCACACAGTCAAAGACTTTGGCATAGTTAATGAAGCAGAAGTAGACTTCTTTTGGGGAATTCCTTTTCTTTTTCTGTGATCCATTGATGCTGGCAATTTGATCTCTAGTTCCTCTGCCTTTTCTAAATCCAGCGTGACTATCTGGAAGTTCTCGGTTCATGTACTGTTGAAGCCTAACTTGGAGAATTTTGAGCATTACTTTGCTAGCATGTGAGATGAATGCAATTGTGCAGTAGTTTGAACATTCTTTGGCATTGCATTTCTTTGTGACTGGAATGACTGACCTTTTCCAGTCCTGCGGCCACTGTTGAGTTTTCCAAATTTGTTGGCACATTGAGTGCAGCACTTTAATAGCATCATCTCTTAGGATTTGAAATAGCTCAGCTAAAATTCCATCACTTCCACTAGCTTTGTTCATAGTAATGCTTCCTAAAGACTACTTGACTTCACACTCCAGAATGTCTGGCTCTAGGTGAGTGATCACACCGTCATGGTTATCCAGATCATTAAGACCTGTTAGGTACAGTTTTTCTGTGTATTCTTGCCACCTCTTCTTAATATCATCTGCTTCTGTTAGGTCCATACCGTTTCTGTCCTTTATTGTGCCCATCTTTGCATGAAATGTTTCCTTGTTAACTCTAATTTTCTTGAAGAGATCTCCATTCTATTGTTTTCCTCTATTTGCATTGTTCACTGAGGAAGGCTTTCTTTTCTCTCCTTGATATTCTTTGGAAGCTGAATTCAGATGGGTATATTTTTCCTTGTCTTAAAGGTTGCAGCCTCATAATTAAGGAGGAAATTTTCATTGTTTACCAAGCACATAAATAGAGTAGCCTGAAGATGCCTAGACAGTGCCATAATACTTCCAAAATTTTTTTCCATTTAAAATTGAAACAGGAACTAAATTCCTCAGACATACAGTTTATGGATACAGAACGTTTATTTCTAGATTCTGTTGAACTTTAATGGAGTTCATAGAGTTTGTTTGTTTGTTTTAAGATACTAGACATAACAGAAAATCCATTCTTGAAGGACTCAGGAATAAAAATAGTTACCACTGGGAAAATTAAACTATATTCTAATGCTTAAATGTTTATGTCCCCCTGCTAAAGTGTTATAAAATACTCTGAGTAGTCAAACTATGATTCTAAGACCGTTCTGGAGCTTTAGATAAGAGATTTCAAGTGAGATTTACCTATTCACTCAATTCCAGATATTGGCAACCCCACTTTTGGTGCATCTTTTTAGGAAATAGTGGATTCTTTACCTTTGTACCACCTGGGGAGCCCCTTTCTTTATAAGTTCTTGGCTTAATTTCACTGGGCCTGTTTCCATTGTTGAGAAAGTATTAAAACCTCCTTAAACAACTTTTTATACAGACTAGTTGACATACTGCATATGAAAATATTGGCATTGGGCAGGCAACTACATAATATAGATCTCCCTATCTCCTTCTGTATTCAATAGTTATTATTTTGGTGGGATGGAGTTCAACTCTGGAAACAAGGTGTCTCTCATCCCTGTTTTATAGATAGGAGAATCAAGAACCTCAGACTGATAAATAACTTGCCTGGAAAAAAAGAAAAAGATCTAATGCCTTCTCTGCTATAGTTTTGTGGTTGAATATCTTGAAAGAAATAATCCTTTTGCTTTTTTTTCTGCCAGTTACTAGGGAAAAGTTCTAAGTGCTTAAAAAATGGGAAGATGATAAAAGAGGTTTTTATAGGGTCTGTTTATCCATTTGATAAGATGCGGACAGAGTGGTGCCGTAAACTCGTCTTTGAGTTTACTGTTGCTTTCTCATGACAGTGATTCTTAAAAAATTTTTGAGTCTAATAGTAATTTCATTTCTGGCAGGAGTCATCTACCACCTTGTGTTCATTAACACTATGTTTTAGTCTTGACAGCTTCATAACTGTACATACAATTTATGCATTTTTAAAAGTTCATGCAAATAATAAGCATTTGTTATAGAAACAGTGATAGTCTTATTATTGTTTCATCTCTCATGTATGATCTGACTTGACAGCTACTTTGGGTGGAATAAATGGGATGAGGTGGCTGACGTGTAAACACAGGAACATGCACACCAATTTGGGCTATATTAATTTTTTTGGATCCATGTTTTCTTGCTGCTAACCAGAGGCTAAGTATACTTGTGCCCTCAGTTACAAAATTAGGAAAGTGGTGCGTATTTTTAAAAAAGAAATAAGTCAGTAGGAAAGCCGTATCATATTATCAGCAGGAATCAGATATGCCTTCCTTTACTACTCTGACCTGCAAGAAACCAATAAATATAAATGCCCCTTTCCTCTCCCCATCACCTTATCCAAAATGAGACTTCCAGCCTAACACAAATTCAACTCTTACTGAATCTCCAGATGTGCTCTGACTCAAATTGAGTAAAAAAGAATTGTACCTTAGATCTTTATTTTTAAAATACCTTTTGAGCTATGCTTTTGGAAAAATCGATGGCAATTTGGAGGAAGAAACGCACAGCTGTGTGGCCACCTGTGTTGTTGATGTTGATTCTGATTGCCCCCTCAGGTTCCATCTGGGACTGACATTTAACTTGACCTTCTCAGGACAAGAGGTTAATTTCTGAAGTATTAGAATTATGGAGATTAATTTGTGAAGCTGGTTATAATTAAGATGCTTCTGGCTCTTGCATCTGGGCTGGAAACAGCAGACATTAATGATGATAATCCATTTTCTCCCCAGATATCTGAGGTCTGCAGTTGCAAGCTCGACTTGTTCCCTTGCTGATTGTTCTCATTTTTCACTCTCCTAGAGAAAAGACTGGTGACCTCTATAAACACAATGTTCCTTCTCACCTGAGATGGAAAAGTCAACTAAAGATCTCACTGAAGTGTCTCATGAATCCACTCCTTCCTCTTGGGCTAGTTGCTGTGATGATGACAAAAATTCATTGTTGAGCCAGTTTCTGTGCTTAGCATATGAACATAGATTGTTTCATGGAATCTTCCCAGGAACCATATAATAACCATATTATTTAAAATTTTTGTTTCTCATATAAGATCCTTTTTCTGATGTGAGCCATTTTTAAAGTCTTTATTTAATTTGTTACGGTATTGCTTCAGTTTCATATTTTGGCCATGGGGCATGTGGGATCTTAGCTACCCTGATCAGGAATCGAACATGCACCCCCTGCCTTGGAGGGCAAAGTCTTAACCACTGGGTCACAAGGGAAGTGCCTATGAAAACTATAATATAATCTCCATTTTGTGGAAAACCAGGAGGTGTAGATCACTTTTGCAGGATCACAGATTATATTGGCAGAACAGAAATGAGTTCATTTTATTCTGAATTCTACATTTTCAGCCATTATACTATACTGTGTACAGGAGAAGTTTGGAAATAATAATAGTGTTTCCATTTTACTGGTAGGAATTATTGTTATCATTACATTTAATATATTAAATAATATGTATTATTAAATAGTATATTATACAATGATATTTAATAATGTTATTAGTATTATTCATGGTAGGAATTAATATTATTTTGTAAGTAAAAGGATTCTCTTCCTTTTAATGAGGAAGGAGGTGAACACAGGGAGTAAGAGTGACTTAACCTGGTTGCTCAGCTGGTTAATAAATGGTAAGCCGGGGGATTTGAACCTAGGTAGTCTGATGCCAGGGTTTATATTTTAACCCATCTACAATTTTTCCTTTATGAGTTGAAATTATCATTGAGTTCCTCTATAGGAAATATATCTTGGTGTTGCATGGAGAGGAGAAATAAGACTAGCTATTGTTTAACTCTTACGAAGATGTTCACAGAGAAGTCTTCCTCAAGCCAGGCTGCATGTCAGAACCGTCTAAGGAAGCCCAGTTACAGAGACTTTCCTTCTTTTTATTTATGTTTATTGTTGGCTGTACCCTTTGGTATGTGAGATCTTAGTTCTCCAGCCAGGGATTGAAGCTGTACCCCCTACTTTGGAAAGCAGAATCTTAACCACTGCAACACCAGGAGAGAGATTTTCCTTTAATTGGTTTGGGTTGGGACTTGGCCTCTATTGTTTTCTGAAACTCCCCTGGTAGTCTAATGGGAAGCTGGAATTGAGCTTCACAGTTTGAGATAAGTAATTCAGCCATTAAAAACAAAACAAAGGGTCCAATAGGAGAAGGAAAATGAAAAGTAACATACACTTTCGGTTAATGGTTGCTATTCTTTTAAGCCATAGTGAGTCAAGTCTCAATCAATGCTCACTACCCATTCTTTTTTTAAAAAAATAGAACTAAAATTCAGAGTTATTTAGAAGGTGTTGATGTTTATTTAATCACTCACTGCCTAGAACCCTATTAACCTGGTCTAGTGCCTCTCACATGTGGCTACAAAGTTCTCCCATCCCAACCACAAGGGACCATGAAAAGTCTCAGTTGAATCCTGTCATTGAACTGGCCTCAGTCTTTTCAGTTCTTAGGACCTGCCCAGCCTCACTCAGCTCTATCAGTTTTATCAGGGTCTGATGGTCTGAGAAGCAGCTTAGTTTATATTTCTATTTACTCCTTTGCCTTCCTCGGCTGCCTCTTCCGCCAAGGGTTTCTTCTTCTAAAAGTTTCAGCTGAAAGAAGAGGAGTTATAAAATATACAATGGATAACAACTCTGTAGAAAATCTCTGTTTTACAAAATGCCCCAACCATACCACAAACTTAGAAAAATGCAGATCTTTTGTCTTCATATTCCTACAGTAATTATAGGATTTAGAATTGGAATTCTTGGGTTTTCCATCTTAAGACACCTCCATAGTATGTACTACTGATGTCTCTGACCCGCTTTGCTTGGGATGTTCTTAGAAGTTTTGTCATGCATGAACAGTTCCCTCTATATTTAATTTTAAATGTTAACCTTAGTATGTAAAGCAACTTTATTGTAACTTATATTTCTGGAAATCAATGAAAACACTTTGGAAAAGTTAGAAGAGTTTGCAAAAATGGAAACAATAGGTTGAAGTGAAAAGTGCTATAGCGAGTTATAGTGATGAGAGAGAACGAAGGGCAGGTGACATGTAATTTTCCAGAGGTTTTACTTTCTTAGATTGCAAGCCTTCTGTCATAGCTTGTGCACTTTACTGTGTCCACAAAAGGCACCATGTAGCATTGTGATCCAGAGAAATACATTAACAACATACTCTGGAGATAGGTCTCTAAATATCATGGGAAACCTGGGAAGGTGCAGGAGATCATGCAGAGACAGGGCCAAGGGCCGATGACCGGAAGACCTGACTCTGGAACTTGCTGTGGGATGTTGGGCTGATGAGTTTACTTTTCTACACTTGGATTTCTTTCTTTCTTTTTTATTTTTGGCTGTGCTGGGTCATTGCTACCCTCGGGCTTCTCTCTAGTTGTGGCGAGTGGGGGCTGTTCTCTAGTTGCAGTCGTGGGCTTCTCGTTCTCGTGGCTTTTCATGTTGCCAAGCATGGGCTCGAGGGCTCGAGGGCTTAGTTGCCCTCAACATGTGGAGTCTTCTCAGGGCAGGGATCTGGAAGGCAAAGTCTTAACCCCGGGCCCCACCCCAGGCAAGTCCTGTACTTGAATTTCGTAATCTCTGCAATGTTGTAGAAGTGGAAAGCATTAGGAAGGGCTGACTAAGTGAATCTTCCAGTGTGGTGGTAGGAGCAGCAGCATCAGTACTACCTGGGCATCTATTAGAACTTTTGATTCTCAGGACTCAACCCCAGACCTGCTGGGGCTTGTGCCCAGTTACCAGGATTTTAAGACTCTCACCAGGGGCTTCGGATGAACACTATATTTTGAGACCTATGGGGCAAAAAATATCTTTTGTCCTATCTATAGATAATATTCTAGAAAGCTTTCACTGATTTCCAAATAATTAGCAGGTGCTGAATATTTCATTTATATAGAAAATATATCTTATTTTTATTAAGATGACTGCATACCAGTTTGAACCTGGGTTATCATTGCACTGTGTGGAGATGAACATGCTAATTAACGAGTATTTCTAGTTGATCCAATGCCAGCTAAATGTAATTAAAAGGAGAATTTTAAAATGTCAAATAGAAGAAATCTTAAAATTACTTAGGCTAATTATCTCCAGTTGCCATTTTATTGTTGAGGAAACTGAGGCCCAGAAGGCTATCTAACCTTGACATAATCTCATAGGGGAGGCACAGAGCACTTGAAAAGCTTGAGTCACAGGCTAAGAGCAATCGTTACATTTGACTATTTGGTGGTGGATAGACAGTGCCAGAGAACTACCCGAGCAACTAAATTGATTTTACACCTGTGTGCACACACAAAACAGCAATTAGGAAACAGTGTGTTGCAGATCTTGACATGTATGAAATTATAGAACCAATTACGTTTTACAAGCCAACTCGTGACAGTCATTTCAAACAAAGCCAGTCGTGGAATCTGCTCCTTAAGGACATGGTTGACAGAATGTCAGTGCATTTATAACCTCACTTCATTTTCTAGAGATCAGATTTGAGAGGATGAGCTGGAAAAGGAGATTGAAGATGTTAATTTAAATTAAGGATTTATTTTTTAAGAGTTGCTTTCTTGGAAGATGAAAAGTACAGTCAGTTAAATAACTAGAGTTCTCCAGCCAGTTGTAATGAATGTGTGCACACTAAGTCACTTCAGTCATGTCTGATTTTTTGCGATCCTATGGACTGTAGCTGCCAGGCTCCTCTGTACATGGCATTCTCCACACAAGAATACTGGAATGTGTTGCCATGCCCTCCTCCAGGGGATCTTCGTTATCCAGGGATTGAAACTGCATCTTCTATATCTCCTGCATTAGCAGGCAAGTTCTTTACCCCTAGCACTGCCTGGGAAGTCCAGATTGTAATGGAAGGAATGTTATATTCCAAGATACAAGTGCTGGAAGGAATGTTATATTCCAAGATACAAGTGCTGCTTGCCCTTATTAATTCCCTCTTTCCCTTCATGGTTCATCATTTGTAGGATTAAAAAAATACTTTAAAAATGTATTTATTTATTTGTTTGGCTGTACTTAGTCTTAGTTGTGGCAATGGGGTCTTCAGTCTTCATTGAGGCATGTGGGGTCGATGGGACCTGGGCCCCCTCTTTGGGAGTGTGGAGTCTTAGCCACTGGACTCACCAGGGAAGTCGCTCCCTATTTGTAGGGTCTTGAGAAAATCACAGAGCCCTCTGGCCCTCAGTTGACTAATATATAAATGAAACAATTCATATCTAGCCTTTCTCAAAGCAGAGAATCAGACCAAGTGATACCTTAAAAAAATTAGAAATTAAACAGAAATTTAGTTCCAGAAGATGCATGCCTATAAACGTAACACTGCTTCTTGAGTACAAAGAGTACTGAACTAAGAGACTGGAGGACCTAGGTGCAAATCAGTCAGTTACTACACATCTGACTTTTGGACCCTCCATGTTTGGGAAGGATAATGGCTTCACCCATCAGTTAAAGTTAACTGATTGATCACAGGAAAATATGCAGGACAGCATGCAGCACGTCTAGCACTTACTACATCATCAGTAAAGTTAGTGAAGGCAGACAATCCCAGCGTAGGCTGCATGGAGAATTCCATCTGTGTCCATAAAAGGGTCTCTACTACAGGGCTTCCCAGGTGACACTATTGGTAAGGAACCCATCTGCCAATGTAGGTAGATGTAACAGATACTAATTTAGTCCCTAGATTGGAAAGATCCCTTGGATGAGGGCATGACAACCCACTCCAGTATTCTTGCCTGGAGAATTCCATGAACAGGGGAGCCTGGTGGGCTACAGTCCATGGGGTCACACAGAGTCAGACATGACTGAAACAACTTAGCACGTATAGTACTTACCCTTTTGGCAGAAGCATGTAGGAAATACACAAAAACAATGGTTTTTGGTTAGTGGACAACAAGTAAAATAGGACTGTGGTCTACCAGAGAAGACAAACCCACAAGGCAGATGCTATGTGTACCACAGCTTTCTTCCTAGAAGTACCTTCTCCACCATGGTCCAGGGAGGGAGTACCCAGCAAAGCTTGGTAATACTGTTTAGTCAATGAGACAGAAATCAGAGCTCAGGGACGCTGAGGCAGTTAGAATGTGAGGTGTAGGGACTGGACAGAAGGAAGCTGCACAGAATGAAAAAGACGTTTTGGAGACATTTGCAGAAGAGTCCTCTTAGTCTTTGGATATCAGTATGTATATGTGTGGGGTGAGATTCTATGAGACTAGCTAGACAAAGAAGAGCTGTCATGGAAGGAATGATTACAGGGGAGCTCTAAGCTGGAGTTCATACAGAGCAAGAGGCTTTTGAATTCCCACCAGCTAGTGGAGACATCACTGAATAAATACAGATGTTAGTACAGACTCTAGGATGGGAACACTTTCACAGTGGGGCTGAATTAGCCCTAGAGTTAAGGCTGCAATAAATGTTCCCTTAAATGCTGAAGGGGCTTTCCTGGTGCCTCAAATGGTAAAGAATTTTCCTGGAATGCAGGAGACCCAGGTTCAATCCTTGGGTCGGGAAGATCCCCTGGAGAAGGAAATGGCAACCTGCTCCAGTATTCTTGCCTGGAGAATCCCATNCCATGAGGCAGCCACTCCCCGGGCAGGATTCGAGGCCTCCAAAGACTGTTGTGCCACTCACCTGGCAGAGCATTTGCCCTGCTGTGGTTAGGACAGCTCTGCCCCACCTTCCCACCCCGTTAGGGTCCAGTGGCTCTAGGGCTGATCTATCAAAGCCCCACATGTGCTACGGAAGAGAGTCCAGTACAAGACAAGTCGGTTACAACCAGCAGGGCTCCAGTGAAAAGGGAGGCCTACAAAATACATGTTTAAATATTTAAAAGTTAATAAGTCAAGCCGATGGACTGTTAACCCTAGAATGGACTTTTGCAAAAATCACTCCACCTTGGACCTCATACAAAGAAAAGGCCAAAATCTTATTAGAAGTTATTTTCATAAGTCCTTGCTGGGTTTTGTTTCATGTTGTTTTAAAGTCTATTTCATCCCAGCATAACAGTTTATCTGCTAAAAGGAAGTTTGGCATAAATGTTATAAAGTAGAGTAATTGTTTTGTATGAGTTTATTCTCAGGAAACAGTCTGTTTTTGGCAACCACATGTACAGCACTTCTGATCATATACTTTCTTTTGTGTAGGCTAGTTATTTCCTCTATCTAATAATTTCCTAATAAATCTTTATATTATCATTTCACTTACCTTTTAACACCAAAAATTTTGTAGATTTTCATTTAGCTGAAATTGTTGATTAATTGACTTCTAACTATAGTATCCAAAGTTTAGACTTTTAAGATCTGGCTGTTTAATAGAATTGGAGTGTGTGTGTTACGTGTGTTTAAAAAGTAGCTTACATATCTACACTATCTAGAGCCAATTTAAAATAAAGTTTTATCATTAATCCTAATTTATTTATTTCAGTGGAAATAAAAATTTTAAATTTAATCTTAACATAAATTAAATGTAGCTTAGTAATAACATGTTTTTACTTATGGAATTTGATTAATGTTACAGGAAATACAAGTAGAAATACAAATAGACCAAGAGACCTACAAGATCCTTAGCATAATGGCCACCCACTCTCTTTCCAGTCCACTTTTTTTTTGTATTCCAGTTTTGCTGATATATGGGCATATGACAAATGGTTTAGGAAATTGTAAGGGTATGGAACCAGTAGTGGGGAGCTTATCATTAAGAACTCCACATGGTAGTATTTCTATGACATCAGGATTGGAAATGACTTAATTGAAAAAAGTACGATACTATAAGTAAGGGTTAAGTCAATGGTTATAAAAACTGTCTAAAGACTAGCTCTTCGAGAGTATGGTCTCTGAGACTAGTGATAGATGGTAGGGAGGGACCACCAACTGTCCAGCAAGATACTCTCACATCTTAAGAATCAGAGGGTGGTGGCCTATTATCTTTGTAGACCTCCACTAAAGTGTGAGTCCCCAGTGAATTAAAGGGTTCTCACTAAGAGTGGTTAGGACCATTGAATCCTGGTCACTGTACTAGATCAGGATTTAAATACTTAGTGCTAAAATAATTAGGGGCTGCCAAAAATAAGGCAAGCTCTCAAAGGGAAGAAGAGCCTTTCTGTTTTCTTCTCTAAAGGGTGTTTGGAGCTGCTATGAACACAGAGCCAGAGGCTTTCTTGTCCTAGCTTTTCTAGTTCTGGTGTTGCAGGTGACTAAGTGACCTGCCTTGGATATGAACAGAGATCATTCTGTAGTTTTTGAGATTGCATCCAAGTACTGTATTTCGGACTCTTTTGTTGACCATGATGGCTACTCCATTTCTTCTGAGGGATTCCTGAGATCCATCCCCATGGAAAAGAAATGCCAAAAAGCAAGATGGCTGTCTGGGGAGGCCTTACAAACAGCTGTGAAAAGAAGAGAGGTGAAAAGCAAAGGAGAAAAGGAAAGATATAAGCATCTGAATGTAGAATGCCAAAGAATAGCAAGAAGAGATAAGAAAGCCTTCCTCAGTGCTCAATGCAAAGAAATAGAGGAAAACAACAGAATGGGAAAGACTAGAGATCTCTTCAAGAAAATTAGAGATACCAAGGGAACATTTCATGTAATGATGGGCTCGATAAAGGACAGAAATTGTACGGACATAACAGAAGCAGAAAATATTAAGAAGAGGTGGCAAGAATACATAGAAGAACTATACAAAAGAGATCTTCACAACCCAGATAATCACGATGGTGTGATCACTCATCTAGAGCCAGACATCCTGGAATGTGATGTCAAGTGGGCCTTAGCTTCACTACGAACAAAGCTGGTGGAGGTGATGGAATTCCAGGGGAGCTATTTCAAATCCTGAAAGACAATGCTGTGAAAGTGCTGCACTCAATATGCCAGCAATTTGGAAAACTCAGCAGTGGTCACAGGACTGGAAGAGGTGAGTTTTCATTCCAATCCCAAAGAAAGGCAATGCCAAAGAATGCTCAGACTACCACATAATTGCACTCATCTCACACCCTAGTAAGTTCAGTTCAGTCTCTCAGTCATGTCCAACTCTTTGCAACCCCATGAATCGCAGCACGCCAGGCCTCCCTGTCCATCACCAACTCCCAGAGATCACTCAGACTCACGTCCATCTAGTCAGTGATGTCATCCAGCCATCTCATCCTCGGTCGTCCCCTTCTCCTCCTGCCCCCAATCCCTCCCAGCATCAGAGTCTTTTCAAATGAGTCAACTCTTCCCATGAGGTGGCCAAAGTACTGGAGTTTTCAGCTTTAGCATCATTCCTTCCAAAGAAATCCCAGGGCTGATCTCCTTCAGGAAGGACTGGTTGGATCTCCTTGCAGTCCAAGGGACTCTCAAGAGTCTTCTCCAACACCACAGTTCAAAAGCATCAATTCTTCGGCACTCAGCCTTCTTCACAGTCCAACTCTCACATCCATACATGACCACAGGAAAAACCATAGCCTTGACTAGACAGACCTTAGTCGGCAAAGTAATGTCTCTGCTTTTGAATATNAGAACTACCCGAGCAACTAAATTGATTTTACACCTGTGTGCACACACAAAACAGCAATTAGGAAACAGTGTGTTGCAGATCTTGACATGTATGAAATTATAGAACCAATTACGTTTTACAAGCCAACTCGTGACAGTCATTTCAAACAAAGCCAGTCGTGGAATCTGCTCCTTAAGGACATGGTTGACAGAATGTCAGTGCATTTATAACCTCACTTCATTTTCTAGAGATCAGATTTGAGAGGATGAGCTGGAAAAGGAGATTGAAGATGTTAATTTAAATTAAGGATTTATTTTTTAAGAGTTGCTTTCTTGGAAGATGAAAAGTACAGTCAGTTAAATAACTAGAGTTCTCCAGCCAGTTGTAATGAATGTGTGCACACTAAGTCACTTCAGTCATGTCTGATTTTTTGCGATCCTATGGACTGTAGCTGCCAGGCTCCTCTGTACATGGCATTCTCCACACAAGAATACTGGAATGTGTTGCCATGCCCTCCTCCAGGGGATCTTCGTTATCCAGGGATTGAAACTGCATCTTCTATATCTCCTGCATTAGCAGGCAAGTTCTTTACCCCTAGCACTGCCTGGGAAGTCCAGATTGTAATGGAAGGAATGTTATATTCCAAGATACAAGTGCTGGAAGGAATGTTATATTCCAAGATACAAGTGCTGCTTGCCCTTATTAATTCCCTCTTTCCCTTCATGGTTCATCATTTGTAGGATTAAAAAAATACTTTAAAAATGTATTTATTTATTTGTTTGGCTGTACTTAGTCTTAGTTGTGGCAATGGGGTCTTCAGTCTTCATTGAGGCATGTGGGGTCGATGGGACCTGGGCCCCCTCTTTGGGAGTGTGGAGTCTTAGCCACTGGACTCACCAGGGAAGTCGCTCCCTATTTGTAGGGTCTTGAGAAAATCACAGAGCCCTCTGGCCCTCAGTTGACTAATATATAAATGAAACAATTCATATCTAGCCTTTCTCAAAGCAGAGAATCAGACCAAGTGATACCTTAAAAAAATTAGAAATTAAACAGAAATTTAGTTCCAGAAGATGCATGCCTATAAACGTAACACTGCTTCTTGAGTACAAAGAGTACTGAACTAAGAGACTGGAGGACCTAGGTGCAAATCAGTCAGTTACTACACATCTGACTTTTGGACCCTCCATGTTTGGGAAGGATAATGGTTTCACCCATCAGTTAAAGTTAACTGATTGATCACAGGAAAATATGCAGGACAGCATGCAGCACGTCTAGCACTTACTACATCATCAGTAAAGTTAGTGAAGGCAGACAATCCCAGCGTAGGCTGCATGGAGAATTCCATCTGTGTCCATAAAAGGGTCTCTACTACAGGGCTTCCCAGGTGACACTATTGGTAAGGAACCCATCTGCCAATGTAGGTAGATGTAACAGATACTAATTTAGTCCCTAGATTGGAAAGATCCCTTGGATGAGGGCATGACAACCCACTCCAGTATTCTTGCCTGGAGAATTCCATGAACAGGGGAGCCTGGTGGGCTACAGTCCATGGGGTCACACAGAGTCAGACATGACTGAAACAACTTAGCACGTATAGTACTTACCCTTTTGGCAGAAGCATGTAGGAAATACACAAAAACAATGGTTTTTGGTTAGTGGACAACAAGTAAAATAGGACTGTGGTCTACCAGAGAAGACAAACCCACAAGGCAGATGCTATGTGTACCACAGCTTTCTTCCTAGAAGTACCTTCTCCACCATGGTCCAGGGAGGGAGTACCCAGCAAAGCTTGGTAATACTGTTTAGTCAATGAGACAGAAATCAGAGCTCAGGGACGCTGAGGCAGTTAGAATGTGAGGTGTAGGGACTGGACAGAAGGAAGCTGCACAGAATGAAAAAGACGTTTTGGAGACATTTGCAGAAGAGTCCTCTTAGTCTTTGGATATCAGTATGTATATGTGTGGGGTGAGATTCTATGAGACTAGCTAGACAAAGAAGAGCTGTCATGGAAGGAATGATTACAGGGGAGCTCTAAGCTGGAGTTCATACAGAGCAAGAGGCTTTTGAATTCCCACCAGCTAGTGGAGACATCACTGAATAAATACAGATGTTAGTACAGACTCTAGGATGGGAACACTTTCACAGTGGGGCTGAATTAGCCCTAGAGTTAAGGCTGCAATAAATGTTCCCTTAAATGCTGAAGGGGCTTTCCTGGTGCCTCAAATGGTAAAGAATTTTCCTGGAATGCAGGAGACCCAGGTTCAATCCTTGGGTCGGGAAGATCCCCTGGAGAAGGAAATGGCAACCTGCTCCAGTATTCTTGCCTGGAGAATCCCATGGACAGAGGAGCCTTGTGGGCTACAGTCTATGGGATCGTGAAAGATTGGAGACAACTGAGCAACTAACTTTCACTTTTGTTTTTAAAAAGTTTATATACAAGTCTTGAAAAGACTGGCTGGATCTGCAGCAACTGTTGAGCTGCCTGACAGAACTTAAGTCCAGTTCCCTTTCAGGAATTTCAGTGAAATTCAGTCCTCAACAACGTGTCTGGTGTCCATCAAAAATAAAAACATGAAGGAAAGTATGAATAATATATAGGAGAAAAATCACTTGAAAAAATTCCAGGAATGAGAGAAATGATAAAAACAGCAGATAAAGGCTTTGAAACTGCTACTAGAAATGTAAGGGGGCTTTCCTGATGCCTTAGTGGTAAAGACTGTCTGCCAGTGCAGGAGACATGGGTTCAGTCCCTGGATCAGGAAGATCCCCTGGGGAAGGAAAGAACAACCCACTCCAGCATTCTTGCCTGGGAAATCCCATGGACAGAGGGGCCTGGTGGGCTACAGTCCAGGGAAAGAGTCAGACATGACTTAGTGACTAAACAACAACAAATATCACTAAGGACAAGATTTAAAGGGAACTAAAATGAAAATGAAAACAAAAAATACATAAATTTGCAGGAATCATCCAGTGTACCAGCCCTGAGTGCCCGGACTCATGCATTGAACCTGGACTGGTGATCTGTTTCAAATATGGTAATATACATGATTCGATGCTATTCTCTCAAATCACACCACGCTTGGCTTCTCCCAGAGTCCAAAAGTCTGTTCTTTATCTCTGTGTTTCTTTTGCTGTCTCACATATAGGGTCATCATTACCATCTTTCTAAATTCCATATATATATGCATTAATATAATGTATTGGTGTTTTTCTTTCTGACTTACTTTACTCTGTATAATAGGCCCCAGTTTCATCAACCTCATTAGAACTGATTCAAATGCATTCATTTTAATAGCTAATATTCCATTATATGTATGTACCACAACTTTCTTATCCATTCATCTGCCAGTGGACATCTAGGTTGCTTCCATGTCCTGGCTATTGCAAACAGTGCTGCGATGAACATTGACGTACACGTGTCTCTTTCAATCCTGGTCTCCTTGGAGTGTATGCCCAGCAGGGGGATTGCTGGGTCATATGGGAGTTCTATTTCCAGTGTTTAAGGAATCTCCAGACTGTTCTCCATAGTGGCTGTACTAGTTTGCATCCCCACCAACAGTGTAAGAGGGTTCCCCTTTCTCCACACCCTTTTCAGCATTTATTTGTAGACATTTTGATAGCAGCCATTCTGACTGGTGTGAGATGGTAGCTCATTGTGGTTTTGATTTGCATTTCTCTGATAATGAGTGATGTTGAGCATCTTTTCACGTGTTTGTTAGTCATCTGTATGTCTTCTTTGGAGAAATGTCTGTTTAGTTCTTTGGCCCATTTTTTGATTGGGTCATTTGTTTTTCTGGAATTGAGCTGCATGAGCTGTTTGTATATTTTTGAGATTAATTCTTTTTTGCTTGCTTTGTTTGCTATTATTTTCCCTCATTCTGAAGGCTGCCTTGTCACCTTGCTTATAGTTTCCTTCATTGTGCAAAAGCTTTAAGTTTAATTAGGTCCCATTTGTTTATTTTTGCTTTTATTTACATTACTCTGAGAGGTGGGTCATAGATGATCCTGCTGTGATTCAAGTCAGAGAGTGTTTTGCCTGTTTTCATTTAGGAGTTTTATAGTTTCTGATCTTATTTTGATCTTTAATCCACTTTGAGTTTATTTTTGTGTATGGTGTTACAAAGAGTTCTAGTTTCATTCTTTTACAAATGGTTGACCAGTTTTCCCAGCACCACTTGTTAAAGAGTTTGTCTTTTCTCCATCGTATATTCTTGCCTCCTTTGTCAAAGATAAGGTGTCCAATAGGTGTGTGGATTTGTCTCTGGGCTTTCTGTTCTATTCCACTGATCTATATTTCTGTCCTTGTGCCAGTACCATACTGTCTTGATGACTGTAACTTTGTAGTATATCTGAAGGCAGGCAGGTTGATTCCTTCAGTTCCATTCTTCTTTCTCAAGATTGCTTTGGCTATTCGAGGTTTTTTGTATTTCCATACAAATTGTGAAATTATTTGTTCTAGTTCTGTGAAAAATACCATTGGTAGCTTGATAGGGATTGCATTGAATATATAGATTGCTTTCGGTAGTATACTCATTTTCACTATGTTGATTCCTCCAATCCATGAACATGGTATATTTCTCTATCTATTTGTGTCATCTTTGATTTCTTTCATCAGTGTCTTATAGTTTTCTATATATAGGTTTTTTGTTTCTGTAGGTAGATTTATTCCTAAGTATTTTATTCTTTTCATTACAATGGTGAATGGAATTGTTTCCTTAATTTCTCTTTCTATTTTCTCATCAGTAGTGTATAGGAATGCAAGGAATTTTTGTGTGATAATTTTATATCCTACAACTTGACTGTATTCATTGATTAGCTTTAATAATTTTCTGGTGGAGTCTTTAGGGTTTTCTATGCAGAGGATCTTGTAATCTGCCAACAGTGAGAGTTTTACTTCTTTTCCAGTCTGGATTCCTTTAATTTATTTTTCTTCTCTGAAAGCTGTGGCTAAAACTTCCAAAACTATGTTGAATAGTAGTGGTGAGAGTGGGCGCCCTTGTCTTGTTCCTGACTTTAGGGGAAATGCTTTCAATTTTTACCATTGAGGATAATGTTTGTTGTGGGTTTATCATATATGGCTTTTATTATGTTGAGGTATGTTCCTTCTATGCCTGGTTTCTGGAGGGTTTTTAAAATCATAAATGGATGTTGAATTTTGTCAAAGGCTTTCTCTGCATTTATTGAGATAATTATATGGTTTTTGTCTATCAATTTGTTAATGTGGTGTATCACAATGATTGATTATGAATACTGAGGAATCCTTGCATCCCTGGGATAAAGCCCACTTGGTCATGACGTATGATCTTTTTAATAAGTTGTTGGGTTCTGTTTGCTAACATTTTGTTGAGGATTTTTGTATCTATGTTCATCAGTGATATTGGCCTGTAGTTTTTTTTTTTGTGTGTGGCATTTTGGTCTGGTTTTGGTATTAGGGTGATGGTGGCCTCATAGAATGAGTTTGGGAGTTTACCTTCCTCTGCAAATTTCTGGAAGAGTTTGAGTAGGATAGGTGTTAGCTTTTCTCTAAATTTTTGGTAGAATTCACCTGTGAAGCCATCTGGTCCTGGGCTTTTGTTTATTGGAAGATTTTTTTATTACAGTTTTGATTTCCTGCTTGCGATGGGTCTGTTAAGATTTTCTGTTTCATCCTGGTACAGTTTTGGAAAGTTGTACTTTTCTAAGATTTGTCCATTTCTTCGAAGTTGTTCATTTTATTGGCATACAGTTGCTGATAGTAGTCTCTTATCCTTTGTATTTCTGTATTGTCTGTTGTGATTTCTCCATATTCATATCTAATTTTGTTGATTTGATTCTTCTCCCTTTGTTTCTTGATGAATCTGGCTAATGGTTTGTCTATTTTATTTATCTTCTCAAAGAACCAGCTTTTAGTTTTGTTTATTTTTGCTATAGTCTCCTTTCCTTCTTTTTCATTTATTTCTGCTCTAATTTTTATGATTTCTTTCCTTCTACTAACCCTGGGATTCTTCATGTCTTCCTTTTCTAGTTGCTTTAGGTGTAAAGTTAGGTTATTTATTTGATTTTTCTCTTGTTTCTTGAGGTAAGGTTGTATTAGCACTCCTTTTACTAAATCCCATAGGTTTTGTGTTGTTGTGTTTTTATTTTCATTTATTTCTATACATATTTTGATTTTTAAAAATTTCTTCTGTGATTTGTTGGTTTTTCTGAAGCATGTTTTTTAGCCTCCATATGTTTGTATTTTTAATAGTCTTTTCCCTGTAGTTGACATCTAATCTTACCGCATTGTGATCAGAAAAGATGTTTGAAATGATTTCAGTTTTCTTGAATTTACCAAGGCTAGATTTATGGCAGAGGATGTAATCTATCTTGGAGAAGGTTCTGTGTGCATTTGAGAAAAAGGTGAAATTCATTGCTTTGGGGTGAAATGTCCTATAGATATCAATTAGGTCTAACCGATCCATTTTATCATTTAAAATTTGTGTTTTCCTTGCTAATTTTCTGTTTGGTTGATCTATCCATAGCTGTGAGTTGAGTATTAAAGTCTTCCACTATTATTGTGTTATTATTAATTTCCCCTTTCATACTTGTTAGCATTTGCCTTACATACTGTGATGCTCCTATATTGGGTGCATATATATTTATAATTGTTATATCTTCTTCTTGGATTGATTGTTTTATCATTCTGTAGTGTCCTCCTTTGTCTCTTTTCATGGCCTTTATTTCAAAGTCTATTTTATCTGATATGAGTATTGCTACTCCTGCTTTCTTTTGGTCTCCATTTGCATGAAGTATCTTTTTCCAGCTCTTCACTTTCAGTCTGTATGTGTCCCCTGTTTTGAGGTGGGTCCCTTGTAGACAGCATATACAGGGGTCTTGTTTTTGTATCCTTTCAGCCAGTGTTGTATTTTGTTGGTTTCAGTGTATGTTTGGAGGCTTTTGGATGAGCTCCTGTCATGTTCCCTGGAGTCAGGAGTTTTCTGGTGTTCTCAAGTTTTGGATTTAAGCCTCTTGCCTCTGGCTTTCAGTCTTATTCTTACAGTAGCCTCAAGACATCTCCATCCATACAGCAAGATGATAAAACATCCAGGTTAATGGTGAAAACCTAGTGAGGGACACCCAGAGAGGTTCACAGAGTTACATGGAGATGAGAAGAGGGAGGAGGGAGATAGAGGTGACCAGGAGGAGAAGAGGGGGAATCAAAAGGGGAGAGAGCAATCTAGACAGTAATCAATTCCATACATGCTCTCCACAGTCTGGAACGCCCAGAGAGATTCACAGAATTAAGTAGAGGAGAGAAGGGGTAGAGAGGAGAGACAGGTGACCTGGGGGAGAAAAGGAGAGTCAAAAAGGGAGAGCGAAATCTAGCCAATAATCTTACCCTTAAGTAAAACTGAAGATTAGATTCTTAAAGGTACAAAATTGATAACAAATACCAAAAAGCACAGATTAAAAATCTAGAGTAGAGGTTAGACTCTCAAAACTGCAATATTAAAAATACAAAACAAAATCAATCACAGAAATTATAAAAGATATATATATATGAAATTTGCTTTCAAAATATAGTCCTTTTTGGGGAAGGTAATAGTAGGTTATAAAAATGAAAATTAAAGGAGTAATAAATAACTTAAAAACAAAAAATTTTAAAAAAGATAATAGTAAAAATATATCTAGGAATTTCTCTGGAGCTATTGAGGGCAGTGTGGGGTCAGTTCAGTTTCAGATAGTTCCTTGTTCCAGGTAATGCTACTTCTTAAGGTCTATAGGCCCCTTCCAGTGCTTAGTCAATGTTAACTACAGGGTTTTAATCTGTTGCACCTGTCACTTCCAGAGCAGTTCCCTCTTGTTTGTCTTCCTCTGTTTGCAAGTCTCTTCAGTGTCTAATTTCCACCCTGACACAAAGGGGCGAAGGTGGTCACTTATTTAGGCTCACTTGTTCAGTTGTGTTGGGTGGGGGAGGAACACTGCAAACAAATACCACTGGTGTCTGTGGGGAGTGCTCGCAGTGTCTGGACCACACTGGGTTTGCCCCCGCTCATGGTGCCCATGCTTTTCTGGTCTACACTGCTCCGGCTCCAGGTTGATCTGCAGGGGAACTGTCCAAAGCAGGCCCTGCATTTCATGCACTTCCTAGGTCTAAGCCGTTCAGGTTCTCGGGTACTCCACAAAGGCACGGACTTGGTTGGGCATGCATTTTGTGCCCTTCCCAGCTCCGAGCAGCTCAGGTGACTAGGTGCTTGGCAAGTGCACTGCCCCAGGTGGGTGGTGCATCTTGTTACCTCCCTGGTCCCTCCTGCTCTCTTCCTGGGTGCGCTGCAAGAGCACTGTCTCAGGTGTGCTGTGTGTCTCCCCTGGGGAGCTGATCTAAGGCTGTGACCCTCCTGGCAGCCATCTAGGATCCCAGGAAGACTTGGTTAGCAGCTGGGAGCCTGCTCACAGTTTGGTGGAGGATGCCGTCTCTGGGGCCAAGATTGCCCCTTGCCTTCCGGCTGCCTCTCTGCCTCCTGCTGGGGAGTAGGGGGGCCAGTCTGCAGCCAGCGAGATCTCCTCTGGTATTCACTCAATCCTTTGTTCTGTGAGCCAGCCAGGCTGTGCCTTAGGTTAGAACTTTTCATGGGAAAGTTCTCTCTTATTTTTTTTCTTCCCTCTCTCTCTGGCTATCTCACGGTTTGGGTTACTGTCTCATATTAGCTCCCTCAGATTGTCCTTGGGATATTCAGGCCTGGTCCTTACCCTAAGCATGCAACCCGAGCCTCCCTGTCCAGCCCCTGCTTGCTGTTGGCAGTCACGAGCGTCTGGGCTACTTCTCCACTGGGAGTTGGGGTTAGGCGCATATTCTGTGGGTTTTTTTTTTTCCTCTTGGTTATATTGCCCTCTGAGATTCCAAAACTCCTCACCGACCTGCCAGTGAGAGGTTTCCTGCTTTTTGGAAACTTCTCCTCCTTCATGACTCCCTCCCCAGAACGTGTCTCCATCCCTAACTCTTCTTTTGTCTCTCTCTCTCTTTTTTTTTTTTTTTTTGTCATTTATATTTTGTCCTACCTCCTTTTCAAGAGAATAGCCTGCCTTTCTGGGTGCCTGGTGTCCTCTGCCAGCATTCAGACGTTGTTATGTGGAAGTTGCTCAGCATTCAAATGATCTTTTGATGAACTTGTAGGGAAGAAAGTGGTCTCCCCATCTTATTCTTCTGCCACCTTAGGACCACCCCCTCTCCATTTCTTTTTATTTTCTTGTCTTCTTCTAAATATGTGGTCATTTTGTGTCAAAGCAAGAAGTATCCTAATATAATTACAGAAATGTACATTCTATCAGGGGGTTTTCTATCAACCACATCTTTCCCACTCATTTCATCTCTGAGTTTACCTACCCAGATATCTCTGGCCCCACTAATGGACTTTTGATCATGGCATGTGGGATGTGGGTTAGAGTTTGGTTTTATGGTGGTGTTATGTGTAGATATCTTTGACAGTACATGTCCAGGCAAGTTCACAGAGGCAAACACAATCTCTGTTCAATGAAGTCATTAACCCTGAGCAGGATATGTGCAACCAGGCTTCTGTTTTCTGTACCTGGCTTCTTCAGCAATCAGATATATAGAACCAATTTTCGTACAGCAATTTAATTACTTATGACACATCTTTGTAAACAACATAATTATGTAGCTGTCAATGTCTCTGATGCCCCTGGAAAGCTTCCTGAATTTAATGTCATGAATTGCTGGTTGTCTCCTCCACCTACTCACCAAACACCTAGAAGAGCCTGTGGTGTTCTAGGAACAAGTATATATGAACCTTCTTCTCTCCTGAATCAACTCACCAGGAGGGACACAGAGCACTGAAAGGTCTGGCATCTTCACTAACCTGGAAACAAACAGTTTTCTCTGGGGACTTGTAGGGAGCATGTGTTAATGGGAGCATTTATTATCTGGTGAAATCTTGGCTTGCTTGGGGACCAATTAGGAATCTCCTGAAGTCCTCTCTCTTGAAACCTAACAATAACTTCAATTACAGCAATTTAGAAAATTGCATACTTTAGATATCAGCTCCCTAACTTTTTATGAAATGTTTGGCTCCGTTTTGTTAGAAGCCTGCATTTCACTGAAACATACATATAATAAAAATATGTTGTAAACATATTCAAAAAGTGTGGCTCAGTGTCATAGCTTAACCTGATCCCTGTGGTTTTCTGCTATTCTCATTACACTCATTGTTAGCTATTAGTTTAAGTCTCTGAAGAAAGTATTTTGGATCTGCCCCAACTCACTCCATGTTTTCTTCTTATAGGACCTTGACAAGTTAAAGTTTTGCTTTGAAGAATGGGGATATTCGCAAAGGAGTCAAAGCAGGTGTCTTTGTCCCAACTCCAGAGAAAATATAGGCTCATTTTTATGGTAGAAAATAGTTGTGAGTTTGTCAAAATATTAGGTCTGTTACACAAGATATTTGGGAACAAAAAGATAAAAAGTACCGTAATGAAAATGTATAAAGGAAGGAATTGTAATATGGGAAATTATAAAAAAATTATTCAAAGTAGGACATGGGAAGGGAAGAGGAGGGTGTGGCAAACTGGGAGATTAGGAGTGACATAGATACACTATCATGTGTAAAACAGATAGCTAGAGTATACCACAGGCAGTTCAGCTCGGTGCTCTGTGATGACCTAGAGGGATGGGATGGGTGGTGGGAGGGAGCTCCAAGAGGGAGAAGATACATGTATACATAGCTGACTCACCTATTGTATAGCAGAAACCAAAACAACATTGTAAAGCAATTATAGTCCCTCCTCAAAATATCAACAACTCCAAATATGCAGATAATACCACTTTAATGGCAGCAAGTGAAGAGGAAGTTAAGAGCCTCCTGATGAATGTGAAAGTGGAGAGTGAAAAAGCTGGCTAACAACTCAGCATTCAAAAAACTAAGATCATGGAATCCGGTCCTATCGCTTCATGGCAAATAGATGGGGGAAATGTGGAAATAGTGTCATATTTCATTTTCTTGGGCTCTGAAATCAATTGGAATGGTGACTGTAGCCACGAAATTAAGACACTTACTCCTTGGGAGAAAAATTATAACAAATCTAGAAAGTTTATTAAAAAGCAGAGATATCACTTTGTCAACAAAGGTCCATTATAGTCAAAGCTATGGTTTTTCCAGTAGTCACGTATGAATGTGGAGTTGGGGCATAAAGAAGATTGAGCACTGAAGAAGTGATGCTTTTGAAGTGTGGTATTGGAGAAGACTTTTGAGAGTCCCTTGGACTGCAAGGAAATCAAACCAGTCCATCCTAAAGGACATCAACCCTAAATATTCATTTGCAGGATTGATACTGAGGCTCAGATACTTTGGCCCTTGGTGCAAAGAGCTGACTCATTGGAAAAGACTCTGATGCTGGAAAAAATTGAGGGCAAGAGAAGAAGCGGGCGACAGAGGATGAAATGGTTGGATGGCATTACTGACTTAATGGATATGAGTTTGACAAAACTCAGGGAGATAGGGATGGACAGAAAAGCCTGACATGCTGCAGTTCATTGGGTTGCAAATGGTCGGACATGACTTAATGACTCAACAACTTAAGAAATATATATATATATATATATATCTCCCCCAAAATAACAAAGTAGGAACTTGAGAAGATCCTAAAAATGTTGATTGAAAGAGCAGATGTTCTCAATCAATTTTGGTCCATATTTTTGATGTTGAAAGATATATTCAACATGACCATATATATTCTCCATTCACCAAGAGTATCTGTGCTTTGCAGAGACATGACACAATTACATATGAAAACAATATGTGCTAGTGCTCAGTTGTACAGACAATAAAAGGTGGGAGTACTATTTTACTTGCTGAGTGAAAAGGTTTGTTGGGGAACTAGGTAGGTGACTTCTTCAGTTCAACCAAGGATCCACAAATAAATGGTAACTTTTGCCTCAACTGGTCATTATTAGAGGAATATTGGAGCCGGCAGAGAGGAGCATGGAGTTACTTGGGATTTATAGAGGTGAGGTTCGTGAGGGCTGGGAACGTCATCACATAAATATGATGACTTTTCAGAAAGGTATGCTCTCCCACTTTAAATTCCTGCTGATGAGTTACTCTCTTTGAAATGAAATTACTTGTCTACAGATTAAGATGTCACCTAAGGTCACTGATTCATTATCTGTAGGAAATGCATTTTGAATTTTGTCCTAAGGAGTTATGCGTATTTGCTCAAAACAACTTCCCCTCCTTTTGGGGGAATTGGGATCAACATGAAGCACTGTGTGACCAGGGAACAGATCAGTGAACAGCAAGTTAATCCCCTTGCTTTCATCCACTAAACTCATTATGATAAGGAAGGGTCCTCAGTTTTCCTAGATAACTAATAAACATACTGAATGACTTGGTGAAAATGACAGAGAGAAATAACTTCAAGGAAAGAAGAGAAACTTTACCATTGGGTAAGCCATATTTTTATGATCTAAACACTTTTCTAAAATGGTTTCCAGGAACTTTGCCGGTGGTCCAGGGGTTTAGTGTTCCTTTGATTAAGACTCTGTGCTTCCACTGCAGGGGGCATGATTTCAATCCCTGGTCAGGGAACTGGATCCTAGATGCCTTGTGGTACAACAAACAAACAAAGAAGTAAATGAACCAAAACAAAATTTATTTTTAGATTTAAGAATTTTAGACTCTCCCTTCTGCATCTCCTTGAGTCTTTTCCCCAGTATTTGCTAAAGCAAATACTTGTGAACTTCAGAGGAGGGTTCTTGGGTCCTGCAGTCCCCATGTCCCTTGGGGAGAATCAGAGATGTTTGAATATTCACCTCTCTCCTCCTCCACTTTCTACTGTGTTAGCACAAAAGCCCAGCTCCATGGACTCCAGAGGGAAGGCTCTGAGACATCAGTTACCAGTCCATTTTCAGTTCAGTTCAGTTGCTCAGTTGTGTCCAACTCTTTGCGACCCCATGGACTGCAGCACACCAGGCTTCCTGTCCATCATCAACTCCCTGAGCTTGCTCAAACTCATGTCCATCGATTTGGTGATGCCATCCAACCATCTTTCTACCTGAAGGCCACACTTCTTGCCTTCCTTCTGTTTCTAACTTTCTTTCCTCCCTGCCTTAGTGGTTTCTTCTGAGAGTGTCTTCTTAACAGATCATTCTACTCAAATCAGTGACTCAGGCTCTACTTCTGGAAGAACTTGTTCTGAAGATGTCCATACAATTAAAAAGGGGAGCTGTGGTTAATTCACATAGGGATTCTTCCTGTGTGACAGTGAATAGCAGTGATTGTAAGCAGGTTGGAACTATCTTCTGTTCCCATATTCTGCAGCCACCTGACCTATTTTTGGCTCATAAAGTCCAGCAGTGAATTTGCATAATGGGCTTCAATAGATTTCCTATCATCTTGCTTACCTCTCAGGAAGATATTGTAAGGTCTATTTTTATTTTATCTTTTAAAAATATATGAGAATTCTTCAAGCCTTTTAAAACATAATTTTAAAATTTATTTATTTTTGGCTGTGCTGGGTCTTTGTCGTTGCACAGAGTTTTTTCTAGTGGCAGTGAGCAGGGGCTACTCTGTAANACAGCCCAGGAGATGGCAGCAGGGAGGCTTCCTGCCCTGACTCAAGGGTGGACACGCTGACTGCGCCCGCCCTGCTCCCGTGTCTTCCAGCTACATCTACTGGACTGAGTGGGGCGGCAAGCCCAGGATCGTGCGGGCCTTCATGGATGGGACCAACTGCATGACGCTGGTGGACAAGGTGGGCCGGGCCAACGACCTCACCATTGACTACGCTGACCAGCGTCTCTACTGGACGGACCTGGACACCAACATGATCGAGTCGTCCAACATGCTGGGTGAGAGCTGGTGGGTCCTGCCGGGAGGGGGCACCCCTGGTGGGGTGTCGGCCACCCTCAGCCCCCAAAGCACTGTGCCCTCGGGCTTGCAAGGTGTGGATGGGCCCCAGGTGCTCACCCACCCTGCCACCAGAGGTGTCCCTTTCTCCGCTGCTGACATTGCGTAGAGGCCCTGGTGCTGACAGCTGGGTCCAGACCAACCCCAGGCCAGGATTCTAATCTGACCCGACACCACAGAGCATAGGTTTTCAGTGATGGGGAAACTGAGGCCCTGGGAGGTCACGGGACCTGTGTAAGGTCACCAAGCACTGCTCAGCCCCCAGGACCACATACTCCCTCTCCATCAGACCCTGAATTCCTCCTGGGTACCAGGCATCGTTCTGGGGCCACTCCACACCCTGGGATTAGATTAAAAACAAAACCAAGGACTTCCCTGGTGGTCCAGTGGTTAGGATTCCACCTGCCAATGCAAGGACACAGGTTCAGTCCCTGGTCGGGGAAGATTCCACATGCCGGGGGATGTCTAAGCCCCTGGGTGACTAAGCCCCTGCACCACAGCTCCTGAAGCCCCCCNTCATTCTCTGTTCTTTCATATCCTCTTGGGAGTCTTGTTTTGATTGAGTTGATGTTTTTATTATAGTTTTCCATGGAGTAAAGCACTTGTGGGAATGTTCTCTTCTTTGGGTTGTATTCTTTTGTGGGTTGAGTTCCATTTTACTTATTCACATACCTGTACCTATAGATGCGTGTGTATATATGTGTGTGTGTGTACACACATATACAACTTTTAACCTTTTTCCCTTCACTTTTAGGGTGATGGATTTTTCTGTTGATATGTTGCACTTCTTTTTTTGTCTTTTTGCATCTTCCTTGCCTTCTCTTTTCTCTTGTATAGTATTGTTGATGGTCTGCCTTTCAGTCCTGTGGGCCTGTGGCTGTTGTTCTTCTGCATTAGTTTTAACTCCTGTTCTGTATGTGAAGGGATGATAATGAAGGGGAGGAGTATGTGGTGTGGTGTGGGTTCTCTCAGTTGTGGCTCCAGTCTGTATTCTGAGATCATATGAAATGCCCTAGACTGGAAGTTTTTACACCTCTTCAGAGAATATGCCCCATGGGGAAGAGAATACTCTCAGCTGTCGGATCATTTCTCCAATTAGGAATTGAAGTTTCTAGGGGGTATAGGGGGAGGCTCAAGAGTGGAGGATATAAATACACATAACATATACACATAACATATATATACACACATAACATACACATAACATATATATATATATATATACACACATAACTGATTTGCGTTGTTGTTTGGCATAAACCAACACAGCATTGTAAGGCAATTATCCTCCAATTAAAATTTTTTTAAAAACCAAAAAACTGAAGTTTTTCTTTTTTCAGAGTATATCAGCCTCAGAATCATTTTCTATCACTATTCAGACAGAGTGGGGAAAAGATAATGAAACTCACACAGTAGTTAATTTCCTATGGTACTAGTGAACGTTATCAGGATTATTTTCAAATCATATTTTGTCATCTCAGGGGTGACAGTTAAGACAGGGGCTGGCACTGCCTTCTTAACTCTGCTATTTGATTTTTATGTATTTGTTTGGGTGCTAATTTATTTAAGTTTCATGATATTAAATCCCCGCTTACCTCTTGATTATTTGATATTGGAGAAGTTTTTTGAGGCGGATACTGTTTTTTGTTGATTTGATTATATTTTAGAGGAAGAAGATTCTGTTACCAGTCATCACTCTATTTTCTTTACCCAGAGGTCCTGTATCTTTATTCTAATTGAGACTTTTTTCTTATTTAAATGCCTGCTTTAGTGTCATTCTTCAAATAGCACAGGTTGTTTAGTTTCTTTTAAAAAGTCAAGTTTATTTTTCAAGATGGTTTTAGGTTTATGGAAAAAATGTGAAGATGGTATAGTTTCCAAATATTGTGCAACCAGTTTCCTTTCTATTATTATTGTCTTGTATTACATTGCTATAATTAATTACCTGTTCAGTTCAGTCGCTCAGTCGTGTCCAACTCTTTGCAACCCCATGAATCACAGCACGCCAGGCCTCCCTGTCCATTACCATCTCCCGGAGTTCACTCAAACTCATGTCCATTGAGTCAGTGATGCCATCCAGCCATTTCATCCTCTGTCATCCAGTTTTCCTCCTGCCCCCAATCCCTCCCAGCATCAGGGTCTTTTCCAATGAGTCAACCTTGTATGAGGTGGCGAAAGTACTGGAGTTTCAGCTTTAGTATCATTCCTTCCAAAGAACACCCAGGGCTGATCTCCTTTAGAATGGACTGGTTCGATCTCCTTGCAGTCCAAGGGACTCTCAAGAGTCTTCTCCAACACCACAGTTCAAA
>SJYV01048281.1:50473-95195 GCA_006410875.1 Neotragus pygmaeus | reverse complement strand
AGATGCCATGATCTTCATTTTCTGAATGTTGAGCTTTAAGCCAACTTTTTCAATCTCTTCTTTTACTTTCATCAAGAGGCTTTTAAGTTCGTCTTCACTTTCTGCCATAAGGGTGGTGTCATCTGTTATGTGAAGTTATTTATATTTCTCCTGGCAATCTTGATTCCAGCTTGTGCTTCTTCCAGCCCAGCGTTTCTCATGATGTATTCTGTATATAAGTTAAATAAGCAGGGTGACAATATACAGCCTTGACGTACTCCTTTTCCTATTTGGAACCAGTCTGTTGTTCCATGTGCAGTTCTAACTGTTGCTTCCTGATCTGCATATAGGTTTCTCAATATTGATACATTATTATTGAATAAAATCCATACCTTCTTCAGATTTCCTTAGTTTTTACCTGATGTTCTTTTTCTGTCTAGGATCCCATCCAGAATACCACATTGTATTTAATCCTTAGGCTATTCTTGGTAGTAACAATTTCTCAGACTGTCCTTATTGAGACCTTGACAGTTTGAGGACTATTGGTCAGATGTTGTGTAGAATGTCCTCTAGAGGTATTTTTGTGATGTTTTTCTCGTGATTAGACTGAAGTTACATGTTTTGGAGTAGGAGACTGCATCGTATCATGTCAAGGGGGCATATTATCAACATGACTCATCACTGCTGATGTTGACCTTGATGATCTGGGTGAGGTAGCGCTTGTCAGATTTCTCAACTGTAAGTTACTCTTTTTACTCTCTTTTCATACTGTACACTTTGTAAGGAAGACATTATTCACAACACACAATTAAGGAGATATTCCTTGAGGTTTGAGCATCTACCTAAATTATGTGAAATTCTTCTGCCTGGGAGATATGTTCTCTTCTACTGTATTTATTTATTTATTCCATCCTTTATTTATATCAGTAGGCACCTATGGATATTTATTTTATACTTTGGGTTGTCATCTGTTACTACCCTATTTTGGTCTTCACTTTGTTCCAGTTCTAGCCATCGGGAGCTCTTTTGGTTGGCTCTGTGTCCCTTTGAAATACTCTCATCATTCTGTTTCTTTGCCCCAGTACTTCTTTCTGGTATATTTCCCACTCCAGTTATAGAATTGGGCCATTTCTCGAAGGCTGCTCAATTCCTTTTATTGGACAAAGTATTAGGAACAAAGAATTGGGTGCTGGTTGTAATTACTGCTGCTGGGATTATTGCTTCTAAGCCCTCTCAGCTGATAGAGCAAGGAAATTAATAGGTATACACTAGCATATATATCTGGAGTAGGAAATGGCAACCCACTCCATTATCATTGCCTGGAGAATCCCATGGACAGAGGAGCCTGGTGGGCTATAGTCCATAGGGTCACAAAGAGTTGGACATGACTGAGCACAACATGGAAAGAAAATGTATTTATACATATGTGTATGTATATATATATACACTAATATATACTAATACATATACAATATATACTGTACATGTACTATATATACACTATATATATACATACACACACACAGATCTATAAATATTTCTGTAGCAATATCCATATTAAGCTAAATGTGAATTCATACTGATATCTCCAGCTGTAACCCATGAAAATATAGATCATTCTGGCCTCCTCCCTTGCTAATCTGTAAACTCATATCCCAGCCACGAGAAACCTGACTCTCACTATGGGACACCCATTTGCTTAATTATTCAATTTCATTTCATGTGTCTGGTAACGGTCTAATTTTTAACCCATGTCCCCATGGGAAACAACTTTACCAGGTAGAGTGTAGTTTTTCCTCTGTCTTTAGTTTTATGGACTCCACTCCTTTCCAAAGGTACTTATGTCATTAACTTAATCCTTGCTCACATTTAGTAAGGCTGTTTCATACAAATATAATACAATTAGATTGTTTTGTCACATTTTACATTCCATACTGAAATTTCCTGTGATCTCCCACATAATTTCATCAAAATCTATGTAGATTAAAGTTCATTCTTTGTGTGTAAAGGGCCCTGGGTTTTGAAGAAATTGTAGTATCATGTACTCACAATTATAGAACCATGCAAAATAGTTTCACTGCTCTAAAAACTTCCCTGTGCCTCACCATTCTAATGTTCCTCCCTTCCCTCTTTATCCTGGAAACCACTGATCTTTTCCCATGTTTGTAGTTTTGACCTGTCCAGAATATCACATAATTGGAATCATATAAGATACAGCCATTTCAGATAGGTTTCTTTCACTTAGCATTACGCATTTAGGATTCATTCTTCCATGTCTTTTCTTAGTTATTGCTTTTCATTACTGAATCAAAATTCCATTGTATGGATAAACTACAGTTTGTTTATTTACTTTACATCTTAGTTGCTTCCAGTTTGGGGTGATGGCAACCCACTGCAGTACTCTTGCCTGGAAAATCCTGTGGACGGAGGAGCCCAGTAGGCTACAGTCCATGGGGTCGCAAAGAGTGCCACATGACTGAGCAACTTCACTTCACTTCAGTAAAGCTGCTAAAAACATTTAGATTGCAAGTTTTTATAGGGACATAAGTTTTCAAATCAGCTGGATAAATATCTAGAGGCATGATTGCTGGATTGTGTGAGAATATCCACATTTAACTTTGTTAAGAAGTGCTTTTATTTTTTTGGTTGAGTTTACATAGACAATAATGTCATCTCATCTGTGAAAACAGATAATTGTATTTCTTCCTTTCCTTGTATTTTATATCTTTAATTTTCTTTTATTACCTCACTTTTCATATCTTCTAGTATGATATTAAATATGAGTTGTCAATGGATCTTTATCTTGCTCCTGATTTTAGGAAGAACGTGTTCATTTTCTCACTATTAATTATGATGTTAGGTATCCAATTTTTCTAGATGTTCCTTATCAAGTTGAGGAAGTTCCCCTCTGTTTATATTTTGCTGGCATGTTTTATAATAAATGGGTGTTGAATTATGTCAAATGCTTTCTCTCTATCAATTGATGTGGTTAAGTGACTTTTCTTCTCTAGTCTGGTAATATAGTGGTTAAATGGATTGATTTTTTAAAAAACTTGACCCAGTCTTGCATACCTGGGGTAAATCCATGACTTGGCCATGGCATATAATTCTTTTTACACATAGTTTCATTAAATTTGATGATATTTTGTTGAGGATTTTTACATCTGTGTCCATGAGAAACATTGATCTTTAGTCTGCCTTTCTTGTAATGTCTTTGTCTTGTTTTAATATTAGAGTAATTCTCTTCTTATAGAATTGAGTTATAACCTGTTCCTTCTGCTTCAGTCTTCTGGAAGAGATTGCAAACAATTGGTATCATCTCTTCCTTAAATATTTGGTGGAATTCACTAGTGAAAATTCCTGGGTCTGATGCTTTTTGGGGAAAATGGTGTTAATTATTGAGTCAGTTTGTCTCATAGATTTAGGTTTTACCAGATTATCCATTTCTCCCTGCAACTTTTGATAGTTTGTGACTTTAAAGTAATTGATCCATTTAATCTAAATTACTGAATTTGTAATGACTGAGTTGTTTATGGTATTCTTTGCTATCATTTTAATGTCCGTGGAACTGGTAGTGATAATTCTTCTTTCATTTTTGTTATTTGCAATTTGTCCTCTCTCCCTCTGTTTGGTGATCTTCACAAAAGATTTGTTAATTTTAAAGATTTTTTTCAAAGACCCAACTGTTTTTAGTTTGCTATTTATATAAATATATGTATATATATTTTCTCACAGGGAGAAATAGATTATAGGTGTACAGGGCTTCCCACATGGCTCAGTGGTAAAGAATCTGCCTGCTAATGCAGGAGACACAGGTCTGATCCCACAGTTGGAAAGATCCCCTGGAGGAGGAAATGGCAACCCTCCAGTATTCTTGCCTGGAAAATTCCATGGAGAGAGGAGCCTGGTGGGCTACAGTCCATGGGGTTGCAAAGAGTCAGTCAGTATCATTGAGCCACACACACACACACACACACACACACACACACACTAGTTTGTTGTATTTTTTAGATTCCACATATAAGTGATACCCTATTTATCTTCTTCTTGGCTAATACCCTCCAGGTGTATTCATATTGCTGCACATGGCACCATTTCACTGAGTAAAATTCCACTGAGTAAAATTCCATTGTGTGTGTGTGTATACCACATCTGTTTATTCATTCATCTGTTGATAGAACATAGGTTGCTTCCATATCTTGGCAATTATAAATAATGCTGTTATGAACACTAAGGTATATGTGTTCTTTTCTAGGGTGCATGATCTTTTCAAATCAACGTTTTTGGATTTTTTCAAATATATAACCAGGAGTAGAATTGCTGAGTCATATGGTATCTCTATTTTTAGCCTTAGTTTTTGGTCACTAATTTTCTTGCTGTTTTCCAATTTTCAACTTTATTAATTTCTGAACTATTTTATTACTATTTCTTTTCTTCTGTCAGTTTAAACTGCTATTCTTTCTCTACTTTCCTGTTGTGGAAGCTGAGATAATTGATTTTCATTCTTTATTATTTTATAATGTATAAATTTAATGGTATAAATTTACCTCTGAGCACCACTTTTGCCACATTCTACAAACTGTATTAAATTGGACTTCCATTTTCATTTAGTTCCAAATACTCAAAAATTTCTCTTGAGAATTCTTTGACCTATAAAGTAATTAAAAATATGTTGTTTAATCTCCAAATATATGGGGATTTTCCACCTCCTTTTCTGTTATAAATTTCTATTTTAATTATTGATTGAGAATAGACTTTGTATAATTTCTTCCCTTTTAACCTTTTTATGATATGCATGCATATTATTGCTCAGAGTGTGGTCTATATTTGATATTTTGTGTGAGTCTGAGAAGAATGGTTATGCTGTTGTTGGATACAGCATTTTATAAATGTCAGTTAGATCAAGTTGAATGACATAGTTGTTTAGGTCATTTCTACTGTAACTGATTTTCTGTCTACTTGATCTATTAATTACATAATGCGAGGTGTTTGACACCTCTATCTCTAATAGTGAACTTGCTTATTTCATTTTTATCAATTCCTAACTCATGCATGTTTATTAACACTGTTAGGTGCAAACATGTATTGACCACTTTATCATTATGTAATTCCCTTCTTTATCACTGGTATGTTTCTTTGGTCTGAATTCTGTTTTGTCTAAAATTAATATAGTTACTCCAGATTTCTTTTGATTAGTACTAGATAATATATCTTTCTCTCTCCTAATATTTAAGCTGTTGCATATAAAAGCTTTTAATTCATTTATAACTTTTTAAATTATTTATGAAAATGCTTTATATATATATTTAATATAGAAAGAGAAATGAAAAAATATATAATCCCACTATACAGAAGTAACTGTAGTTAGAACAGGTGTTTTTTCTTTTTTTAACTTTTTCCCCTTTGAGTACATAGAAACTGAGTCTGTACTGGAATTCAGAGTATCTAGGGATGTCTTGGTAAAAAAAGTAGGAAGAGCTCACAAGAAGTTTCTATAAATTAGGGGATAAAGAGACTTTGCATTCTCTATGCNGAACAGGTGTTTTTTCTTTTTTTAACTTTTTCCCCTTTGAGTACATAGAAACTGAGTCTGTACTGGAATTCAGAGTATCTAGGGATGTCTTGGTAAAAAAAGTAGGAAGAGCTCACAAGAAGTTTCTATAAATTAGGGGATAAAGAGACTTTGCATTCTCTATGCTTATTTTTCCCGAGTCAGTAACATATCTATGTAGCACCACATTCGTAAAGGTATTTGTTTCTCAGATTCTCCAAACTTTGATTCTGAATGTATTTCTCTCCCCTAGAAATAACAATTTTAACACTTTGCTGAATATCTGTATGTAGAGTATATATTCTGTGCATGTTCAAGAATAGGTACTTTAAATTGTTTAAAATTTACTTATCTTTATTTTTGGCTGTGCTGGGTATTCATTACTCTGCACAAGCTTTCTCTAGTTGAGGTAAGTGGGGTCTACTTTTTGCTGCAGTGCATGGGCTTTTTATTGAGGTGACTTCTCTCATTGCAGAGCATCAGCTCTAGACACGTGGACTCAGTAGTTGCAGATCACAAACTCTAGACTCGGAAGTTTGGGCACACAGGCTTAGTTTCTCTGTGGCCTATGGGATCTTCCTGGATCAGGGATTGAACTTCTGTCTCCTGCATTGTGAGGCAGATTCTTAACCACTGGACCACCAGGTACTTTATTAATATAACTCTATGTGTTATAAATACTGTCCTGTCCTAGTTTTTGATATGTGACAGAGTATCTCAGAGAATTTTCCATTTCAGTAGCTACAGAATTTCCTCCTTTGAACATTTGAAAATTATTCCCTTTGTATATATGTACTATAATTTATTTGACTGCTATCCCATTGACATACATTTAGATTATTTCAAGGATTTTGCTAATATAAATACTGCTACAATGAATATCTTGTACACATGACTTCACACTTCAAAGAGAGAGTATATGTGTGTCCATAGCACATTCCTAAACTTGAAATTCCTTGGTGAATGGATATATGCTTTACAATTTTGATAGAAAATGGGGTCGTTGAATTTCTAGCCATCAAGAGTTCACCACGTTATGTTTCCAAGAACAACACATAAAATACAGTTTTCCACAGTCCTGCCAACATGATGTTTACCAAATTATCTGTGTTAGTATTCCATCTAACAGTTTTGCTATCTTATTATAGGTTTATTTCTCTAAAAGAAAGTTTTAAGAACCGTTTCATGTGTGTAGCAGTAGTTTTCTCTGAACCAGCTGTTCATATTGTTTACTCATGTATCAGTTGCTTTTACCTTGTGACCCATAGGAATTCTTTGTGTAAATTAGTCCTCTGTGATATGAATTGAATTTTTTTGGTGTTTTTTTGCTATGTAAACATTAAAAAGTTCTGTGTAGTTGAGCCCAGATCCTTTCTCGCATGTCTCTGGGCTCTACTATCAACCTTAAGAATGTACTTTTCACTGTGGTGTCATCATGAAACTTTCCTTTGGTTTCTTCTGGTACATTTATGATTTCCTTCTTGCTTAGTTATTTTATTCATTAGGTTTTTATCTTGCTGTGAGGTATAAAAGGAGGCATCCAGCCTTATTTTTATGGGATTGCTATTTATTTTTAATATCATTAAAACTTTTTCTTCATGATTTTGAAATGTGACCTTTATTACATGTTACATTACTGTATATGGTTGAATCTACTTCAGGATGTATGATCTTGTTCTCTTGGTGTGTATGAATACCACATAAGTGTGAGTGTTTGATGTGTGTGTGTGTATATATATATATATGAAAAATATGTGTAGTGTGCTTCATATGCGTTTGGTGTGCTTCTCTTGTCTGTTACATTGAGACACAAACCTAGTACACTTTCTTAGATGCCTCAGGCTTTCTGTCTGTTTTCTGCTTTAGTTTTTGTTCCAGCTGGGTTGGTTTTTCTCTACTTTTTGGACATAAATGAAACACTGTAGTGAGGGACCCAGATCTTGCTTCCCTAGTGGTCCTGAGGGGTTGGCTACAGTGACCTGGAAGTGTGGGAAAGACAGTTCCCTATGACCAATATGGGAAGAGCCAGACAGGCACATGCTCCCACTTTGCCAGCTATCTGGAGAAGCCTTCCATGTGGATTTTGAGGTGTGGTGGATTATACTGAAGTATAATCCATCTGTCACGCAAGGAATCAGGTTGATGGCCAAATACATTGACTTTGTCCCCAAAAGATTATATGGCCCCAACATTCTTCTTTTTTTGGTATCATTGTGACTTTCCTCACTGTATTGGTTTTGTGACAATGTTGGCAATAAGCAATAAAGTCTAAATCTGTGTATTTGCCTAAAAAAGGTTTTGTCTAAAAAAATGCTTTGGATTGTCTTGTACAGATTACCTGAATTTCTTCTTGTATTTCATGGCAGGAGTGTTTTCCTTGCATAGTTACAACTTTCCTAATGCCTTAGTGTAAGTATTTGCTCTTCCTTAAGCATTAAATATTATGAGAAAGATATTCTCAATCCCCACTCAATAGCAAGATCTGCCAGAGTAGTTGCTCAGAGCCTGGGCCACACTCATCAGTCTTTTCCAGTGGGTTTGGCATCATGCAGGACACCGAGGACGAGAAGATGTGGATTTAAATAGGGAGTATAACATTGTCTCTTTCTTTCAGGAGCATCAGGATTGTGCTAAGGAAGCTGAGTGAAGAGGGAGTGATAGGAAACTTTCGTATGGCAGCAGCTTCTGTCAGGTAAACTCACTTGCTACATGTAGCCACTTAGAGTATTTCGGCCTGTCCTCTGCTCAGCAGCACTGCCGCATTTTGCAACAGACAACAATGGCTTTATCAATGATACTTTGCTTTTGAAATGAAAAAAATAGGCATTTTATTATCATGGTTGATTGGATACAGCCCATAACCTAATGCAAATGATTTTTTAAAATACTTCCTCCGTTTATGTTTAATCCCAGGAATTTGAATTTTGGAAAGAAGTTTATTAGAAATATACTCAAGTGTTTACTTTTTGAGAAAAGCCAATAGTTCTCCTAAGACATACCTGAGAAGGTACACATTATAAGATGAATCAGCTTAGCTATGCATGCAGTTTTGGACAGTGACAAGAAGGAAAATGAAGCCACATAGTCCGAGGCAGCTGAGAAATTGTGAGGTATGGGGTCGCTGTAGACTTGTATTTATTATCTCCATTGGTTGTGTAAGTGAGCTGAGATAGGCAACTTTTCCCAGAAGCTTGATCTTAGCATTTAGAATGATGGCAGCCACAGGTGACAGCTATAGGAACTGAGTGTATTAGTTTGCTGGGGTTGCCATAATAAAGTACCACAGAGCAATGCCTTAAACAACAGAAATGTAGTTCTTCAAAATTGTGGAGACTAGAGTTTAAGATCCAGGTGTCAGCAAGGTTGCTTTCTCCCCAAGCTCTCTCTTTGGCTTATAGATGGCTAGCTTCCTGCTTTGTCTTCATCACACGGTCTTCCGCCTGTGTATGTCTGTGTTATCATCTCCTCTTCTTATTAGGACACTAGTCCTATTTTATGTAGTAGGATTTTGGGGGAAATCACCACATTTTTTTGAGGGCACTGGGCTAGAAAATCAGATTTATGAGGTGATTCATTTTTTAAAAAATTAATTTTTATTGGAGTCTAGTTGCTTTACAGTGTTAGTTCCTGCTGTACAGCAAAGTGAATCAGTTATACACACACACATGCACACACACGCACGCACATATCTGCTTTTTTTAGATTTATTTCTGATTTAGGTCAACACAGACAATAAAGTAGAATTCCCTGTGCTATACAGTAGGNTATATATATATATATGAAAAATATGTGTAGTGTGCTTCATATGCGTTTGGTGTGCTTCTCTTGTCTGTTACATTGAGACACAAACCTAGTACACTTTCTTAGATGCCTCAGGCTTTCTGTCTGTTTACTGCTTTAGTTTTTGTTCCAGCTGGGTTGGTTTTTCTCTACTTTTTGGACATAAATGAAACACTGTAGTGAGGGACCCAGATCTTGCTTCCCTAGTGGTCCTGAGGGGTTGGCTACAGTGACCTGGAAGTGTGGGAAAGACAGTTCCCTATGACCAATATGGGAAGGGCCAGACAGGCACATGCTCCCCCTTTGCCAGCTATCTGGAGAAGCCTTCCATGTGGATTTTGAGGTGTGGTGGATTATACTGAAGTATAATCCATCTGTCACGCAAGGAATCAGGTTGATGGCCAAATACATTGACTTTGTCCCCAAAAGATTATATGGCCCCAACATTCTTCTTTTTTTGGTATCATTGTGACTTTCCTCACTGTATTGGTTTTGTGACAATGTTGGCAATAAGCAATAAAGTCTAAATCTGTGTATTTGCCTAAAAAAGGTTTTGTCTAAAAAAATGCTTTGGATTGTCTTGTACAGATTACCTGAATTTCTTCTTGTATTTCATGGCAGGAGTGTTTTCCTTGCATAGTTACAACTTTCCTAATGCCTTAGTGTAAGTATTTGCTCTTCCTTAAGTATTAAATATTATGAGAAAGATATTCTCAATCCCCACTCAATAGCAAGATCTGCCAGAGTAGTTGCTCAGAGCCTGGGCCACACTCATCAGTCTTTTCCAGTGGGTTTGGCATCATGCAGGACACCGAGGACGAGAAGATGTGGATTTAAATAGGGAGTATAACATTGTGTCTTTCTTTCAGGAGCATCAGGATTGTGCTAAGGAAGCTGAGTGAAGAGGGAGTGATAGGAAACTTTCGTATGGCAGCAGCTTCTGTCAGGTAAACTCACTTGCTACATGTAGCCACTTAGAGTATTTCGGCCTGTCCTCTGCTCAGCAGCACTGCCGCATTTTGCAACAGACAACAATGGCTTTATCAATGATACTTTGCTTTTGAAATGAAAAAAATAGGCATTTTATTATCATGGTTGATTGGATACAGCCCATAACCTAATGCAAACAATTTTTTAAAATACTTCCTCCGTTTATGTTTAATCCCAGGAATTTGAATTTTGGAAAGAAGTTTATTAGAAATATACTCAAGTGTTTACTTTTTGAGAAAAGCCAATAGTTCTCCTAAGACATACCTGAGAAGGTACACATTATAAGATGAATCAGCTTAGCTATGCATGCAGTTTTGGACAGTGACAAGAAGGAAAATGAAGCCACATAGTCCGAGGCAGCTGAGAAATTGTGAGGTATGGGGTCGCTATAGACTTGTATTTATTATCTCCATTGGTTGTGTAAGTGAGCTGAGATAGGCAACTTTTCCCAGAAGCTTGATCTTAGCATTTAGAATGATGGCAGCCACAGGTGACAGCTATAGGAACTGAGTGTATTAGTTTGCTGGGGTTGCCATAATAAAGTACCACAGAGCAATGCCTTAAACAACAGAAATGTAGTTCTTCAAAATTGTGGAGACTAGAGTTTAAGATCCAGGTGTCAACAAGGTTGCTTTCTCCCCAAGCTCTCTCTCTCTTTGGCTTATAGATGGCTAGCTTCCTGCTTTGTCTTCATCACATGGTCTTCCGCCTGTGTGTGTCTGTGTTATCATCTCCTCTTCTTATTAGGATACTAGTCCTATTTTATGTAGCGGGATTTTGGGGGAAATCACCACATTTTTTTGAGGGCACTGGGCTAGAAAATCAGATTTATGAGGTGATTCATTTTTTAAAAAATTAATTTTTATTGGAGTCTAGTTGCTTTACAGTGTTAGTTTCTGCTGTACAGCAAAGTGAATCAGTTATACACACACACATGCACACACACGCACGCACATATCTGCTTTTTTTAGATTTATTTCTGATTTAGGTCAACACAGACAATAAAGTAGAATTCCCTGTGCTATACAGTAGGTTCTCATACAGAGAAATCTGTATGCAGGTCAGGAAGCAACAGTGAGAACTGGACATGGAACAACAGACTGGTCCCAAATAGGAAAAGGAGTACGTCAAGGCTGTATACTGTCACCCTGCTTATTTAACTTCTATGCAGAGTACATCATGAGAAACGCTGGGCTGGATAAAGCACAAGCTGGGAATCAAGACTGCTGGGAGAAATATCAATAACCTCAGATATGCAGATGACACCATCCTTAAGGCAGAAAGCGAAGAGGAGCTAAAAAGCCTCTTGAAAGTGCAAGAGGAGAGTGAAAAAGTTGGCTTAAAGCTCAACNTACTTTGGCCACCTGATGTGAAGAGCTGACTCATTTGAAAAGACCCTGATGCTGGGAAAGATTGAGGGCAGGAGAAGAGATCGACAGAGGATGAGATGGTTGGATGGCATCACTGACTCAATGGAAATGAGTTTGAGTAAATTCCGGGAGTTAGTGATGGACAGAGGGGGCTGGCATGCTGCAGTCCATGGGGCTGCAAAGAGTCGAACATGACTGAGTGACTGAACTGAACTGAACTGTTTTGAATTTTTGAATAATTGAAACAATTGAAGTGGCCTAGTCTAGTCTCCTTATGAACAGAAGAGCAAACTGAAAGGTGGAAAAGGAAAGTTGTTTTCCCGAATGTTGAAAAATAAAGATAGAAATCATGAATCTGAATATGACTGCATTTAGTAGTTCATTTATGATAATATCTCTGTCATTGGGTAATTGCCAAGAGATGTCAGAGAGGATTTGTAGAATGCACATAATTTGTCCTATTTGCATTGACAGTTTGTTATTTGTATTAAAATTGCTAGTATAGATTGAGATGACTTCTTAAAAACAAATTATAAAAGCTGTTTGGCAACATACAACTTAGGACACAATAAAAAACTTCTGAGAAACTACTTTTTATAGAATATGGTACATGCACTTGGAGCTTGACAATAAGCATTTTATATTTATAAGCATTATTGGCAATGTATTGAGCTTCTTATGCTCAAGAAGCTATATGAAAGGTAGCCTTCAGATTGCTGTTGTAGCTAGACATGCTGAGACTTAAGTTTATTCAATGAGAATCATCTTATCCCTTTTTCTTAGTATAAAAAATCTAAATATCCCAAGGGGGCAAGAACAAAGAAATGAGAGTGTGAGGCTTGGAACAATTGTAGGATATTTTAATGCCCTGTGGATCATAACCTCCTATTAAGACAATTGTCATGGGTTATAGCAGATGGAATAAATGTTCTATAGTTGGTGTCTAGTTTAGATTCACTTCCCTGGTGACTCAGCTGGTAAAGAATCTGCCTGTTAATGAAGACGATGCTTGAGATGGGGGTTCAATCCCTGGGTCAGGAAGATCCCTGGAGAAGGGAATGACTACTCATTCTAGTATTCTTGTCTGAAGAATTCCATGGACAGAGGAGCCTGGTGGGCTACAGTCCATGAGGTTGCAGAGCTGAACAGGACTGAGTGAGTAACATACACATATAGAAGACAGACATCCCACCTTGGACCCAACCTGAAACTCAGATGTAGTTGGTGAACTGTTGGACTGGCTTTGAGAATTTGTATTGAGTTTTGTCTTTTCTTGAAAATGCAAAGGAAAATCCTGGATGATCCTTGAGAATGTTATGCCAAGTGTAACAAGTCTGTAATAAAAAAGACAGATATTGTATATTCCACTTAGGATGAGATACATACATAGTCAAAGTCACAGAGATAGAAGGTAGAATGGTGGTTGCCAGTGGCTAGAGGGAGGAGGATAGGGAGTTAGTATTTAATGGGGACAGAATTCCAGTTTGGCAAAATGAAAAGAGTTCTGGAGACAGATGGTGGTTGTAGTTGCACAAATATGTGAATGTACTGTGCCTTTCAAAATGGTTGTTGTTCAGTACTAAGTCATGTCTGACTCTTTGTGACCCCGTGGACTGCAGCACACCAGGCTTTCCTGTCCTCCACTATCTTCCGGAGTTTGCTCATATGAATGTCCATTGAATCTGTGATGTTGTCTAACCATCTCATCCTCTGCTAACCCCTTCTTCTTTTGTCTTCACTCTTTCCCAATATCAAGTTTTCTTCCAATAGTTAAGCTCTTTCCATCAGGTGGGCCAAGTATTAGAGCTACTGCATCAGTCCTTTCAGTGAGTATTCAGGATTGATTTCCTTTAGGATTGATTGGTTTGATCTCCTTGATGTCCAAAGGATTCTCAAGAGTCTTCTCCAGCACCACAATTCAAGATGGTTACAGTGGTAACTTTTATATTGTGTATATTTTATCTCAATAAAAAAGAATAAGAAATAGAGGAACTTGTGTGAGCAAATAAAAGATTTTTTAAATAGTTTGATAGAGGTTTGAAGGCCCGGTTTGGAGGGAGGACCATGGGATGAAAAATGTAGCCTTTATCTGTCCCAGATTGGCCCAACAGGGAGATTTTTATGAGAATGAAAAGAAGCTGTTATCATGAGGGACTTAGAGCTGGTGGATGAACAGCCACTTGGGTGTCTTGGAGGGAATCAAGAGTGGCTTGAGGAGGTCTGGGGTGGAGGATGGCATTGAGGGTCTCCAGGGTTGGTGGCTTAGGGGCTGCGGATGGATACTCATGGTGGGTCACTCATGGTGGGTCTCACCAGTGATGGTAGCTATGAGGTTCTCACCAGGGGCCTCATGGGGAGAGAACACAGCTGGATCAGGGGAGGGGCCAAGATGGGCAGCTTGAAGTGACAGTAGCTGACAGGTTGGACCCTGAATGCTTGTGAGATACTGGGGGGTAGACTTTAGACACCTAGGGGGAGTCATTAAAGCTGATCAGATATCCTGTAGGTGTGAGTGAGGACCAGAGCTAGTAAAATATGAATTATTATTGATCAAATTGCTCCATCAACACTCTTGAGCCAGTGAGACAAGGGAAGTGTGTCTTTCTGGTGAATAAACAGAGGGTCACCTTCCTGACCTGGTGGGGCACTGAACAGTTGTTCACTCAAACCTGAAATCTGCTCATGGGTCCAGTCACATGACTGGGGATTTGCTTTATCATCATGGCATCGAGGACCTATGCCTTTAAGCTCAAGCATGAGGACATGGCATTTGAATGGCAGTCTTTGTTGACTGATATATTGAATGCTTCCTGTTTTATGGATGGCAGACGAGAAGCACTGCCTCCTTTCCAGTCTATGGATAAATCATCTGGATTTATGATGGATTAAGTCTTCTTTCTCCTCATGACAGTAATAAGTGTTATGAGCAGTGTTTAATAGTTAGACAGAGGAGATAAATATCAATTACTATTAGAGGAAGCATTTTTTTTAACCCACTTTCCCACTTTCTCCCATGATGAGGTTAATAATTTATGGCAAAGGCACATGAATAATTTTGTTTTATCTCTTTATCCAAGCAGTAGATGAAAAGTAGTAACGCAGAGAGATTTGGATAATCAGTGTAAGAATGTATGCCAAGTATTTAAAGTTTTGTATTCTTCTCAAAACTCATTTTGTCTTAGCCACAAATAGTGCTTCTGTTCATAATGTGTGTTTAAAATTTTCACTTAGGGAGCTTGGTCTTATCTTTCTTTGAATGTTTTTCTTTCTTGATGGGCAAGCTGTGTGGGAGCTGCAGCGTGCCTGGGAAAGGCTGCAGGGGTGAGGCTGCTGAGTGTAGGATATTGCATGAAGGAAGTGATATGAATGGATTTCCAGCTCTTAGTAATAAAAATTGATAAATTAAAATTAATCTATTTGCATATAGTAAAATTCACTCTTTTTGGTGTATAGTTGTTTTGAATTTTGATAAATGACAGAGTCCTGTGTCCACAGCCACAATTTAGATGCTGGACAGATCCATGACCCACCCTACCCCCAAAGGCCCCTAATGTCAGTACCTCTGCTGACACGTCTCCCACCCCAAATCCTTGGCAACAACTGATCTGTTCTCCACCCTGTAACTTTTTTAAAAAAATTTTATTTTATGTTGGGGCACAGTCGATTAAAATTTTTGTCAGTTTCAGGTATATAGCAAAGTAATTCAGTTATATATGTACAGATAACTCTTCTTTTCCAAATTCTTTTTCCCGTTTATATCCTTAGAGTATTGAGCAGAGTTCAGGACCCACTGTGTCCCTCTGGTTTTGCCTTTTCCCACAGAGAGGGTTTCCTCCTTGTTCTTGGCTGGGAGCTGTTGTTGCTCGCTCGATGGTTAGGCTGGCTGTTTGGAGGTGATTCGGGAGTGGAGAGAGCTGGTAGTTCTGATGAAGCCTGTCTCAGTTAGTGCCTTTCTCTGGGGCTGTTCTTGACTTCCCCAGACCTCAAGCAATGCTTTTTCAGGCCCTTTGCCAATCTTTCTTTCCAGGAGAAAGTGACTGGGAATTCCCCTTCTACCTGCCACCCCCCCGACACCCTCTCCCAAGCCCACCATTAGGCATTTAATAATTTGTCAAACATTTTTGGTGTCCTTCTTGGGTAAACAAGTGCTGGTATCCCATCTCTGTTTACAAGCACCTGTCTTAATATTTTAAAGTTTGGGGTTCATTGGTGGCACTCTGACTTTGGTCCTTTGAATTTCTGAGGAACATTAAGGAATTTGCCAGTGGTCCTGTTTTCCTTTTGCTGTCTGAGAGAGAAGGATGTTGGTGCAGCTGACTCCATCCCTGGGGGAAGCCAGGATGAGCGTCTGCCTTTAATCCCTGATACCTCTGCTGACATTTGGGGTTAGTTTTCTGCTATTTTGTTTGTTTTTGATTTTTTTTTTTGAGATTTTATTCCTCTTGGCTTTCTTCCCTATCAGTTGCTCATTCCCAGGATAACCACTCTTCTCTTAGCCTCGTGAACATTAGCCATGTTTGAGTGTGAAAAAGGCAGGTGGTGATGCGCTGCCTGTTTGTTTCTGATCTTAGGGAAGGAGGTGGAGGTGCAGTGAGATACTTCTCATCTCCTTGAGGTGAAGGATGAAGAGGTGTTTGTGTGAAGGTCCTGGACACTGCCCTTTCCTTCTGTAATATTCTCAGTACAACTGGCCAGGGTGTCCCAAGAGAAGGGGAATAAAAAATGTGGTTGGGATCGTGGGTGGTTTTCTGCAAAATCTCTTCATTCATGACCATGGAGGAGGGTAGCAAAAAAGGAGGTGCTGCAGGACTAAGGAATTTTTGCAGTGATCATGTTAGTGCTTCTCCACCATTCTGTGTCTAGCCCTGGCTGGTTCTCCGTCAGCATCACCTTTACAGTCACCTGGAGAAAGCAGAGAGACATTCAGCATCAGCACTCTGCTGAAGTTCTGCTGCCTCATTTCCCCGTGTTTATTTGGAGGGCTTCAGAGTTGGGTGCATGGGAAGCCAGCGGCCTGGGGTCAGCTTGGAAAGCTCCTCCGTGGCTTCACAGGTTGCGCTGAATGAAGAGAGCATCAGTGTACTGAACCTTCGAGGGAACCTTGGAGCCCCACTGAGCTGTGTGATCAGGCTACTAACACGAGTCTTTTCTCTCATTATTGTTGGGCTGTAACTTGTCCCAGAGGGAAGAAGTGGGTCAGAATATCATTTTTCTACCCTTATTCTATGGGGATCTCCTACATTAGGAGATATAAAGTAATATGTGTTTATCCTTTCATTTCATATCCAATAATAGTCTATAAGACATATCAGGTTGGAAGAGGTACCCTGGCCCAAAACTGGGTGTCTTCAGCTTGTTCCTACAAAGCAGGATTATTTTGTATTCCTATTTACCCACCTATCCATTCATTCAACTCTCCATTCCTTTTTAAAAATTTTTGTTTGTGTTTTTGACCGTGTCATGCCTTCATTGCTGCGTGCAGGTTTTCTCTAGTTGCGGCAAGCAGGAGCTACTCTTCGTCATGGTAGGTGGGCTTCTTCTCTTGTTACAGAGCGATGGGCTCAGTCATTGTGATGCCTGGGCTTAGTTGCCCCAAGGCATGTGGAATCTTCCCAGACCAGGGATTGAACCCCTGCATTGGCAAGGGGATTCTTTACCATTGGACCACAAGCGAAGTCCCTCTCCATTCATTTTTAAATAAATATTTATTGAATGCCTTCCATGAGCTAAAATGATGATAATAAAATCATGAGTAAACATCTAGCACACAACCTGGCACATAGCAGGTGCTTTAGTAGTATTGGTTGAGGGAATGAGTGAGTGAGTTGATGAAGGCGTGACTCTTGTTCTCAAGACATACACAGTCTATTGGCAGTGGGGAGGGCTAGGTACACAGAATGATACTCTGTGGTAATGGGGGATACAGGATTTGTTGGAAATAAGAGGCAAATAGCCTTTGAGTGTGACTTGAATAATTAGGGAAGGGCAGTGTTTGAGTTGAGTTACAAAGAAGCAGCGGTTTGACAAAGTGGGTCGTCTGTAATGGTTAGTAAAGTGGAGTTTGTGTTTCAGCACGTCTGAGTTGCAGCTCTGGTTCTGCACCTGTTAAGCTGATGCACCAGCATCACTTGTAGATAGAGCCCAGCCAGGTTTATCAGATCTCATGCAGGGAAGGGAACCTCACCTTCCCAGCCTCTCAGAAGACAGGAATCAGAGGAAGATATTGAAAGTATTTGGCACTGGGACTTGGTGACTTTCAAAGCTGGTCTTACAAGGTGGGGGATTGGTTGGGAGAGGGCAGAGTTTGGCACATGAGTAAGGTGAGGGTCTTCAAGAAAGTCCAGTTAAGCAAGCCTATAGTCTTAAGAATATGCTGTTATAGGGACTTTCCTAGCAGTCCAGTGGTTGAGACTTTGCTCTTCCAATGCAGTGGGGAATGGGTCTGTTCCCTGGTTGGGAACTAATATTCAAAGGATTTAAAAAAAAAAAACTATAAGAAAATACTTTATTAGATGATTCATTATCACCTATCTTCTAGAAGGTAACATATGATAATTTTATTTTCTTGCTTTTAATTTTTTGTATAATTTTTTTGTTTGTTTGTTTTTTCTTAGAATTTTTAACATAGGGACAGAATGGTCTGCTGATTTCAGTACTTACTAGCTGTGTGCCTTTGGGCAAGATCTTCCTTTCCTACTAGATTTAACTGACACTAATACGTGAATGAAACTAATAGAAGATTTAATGAGATCGAATGTGTATAACACACAGCACATAGGACTTGCCCCACAGGAAGCGTTTGTCATGGGATACAGGGCAATTGGCAGCAGAACCATCAATCAGAACCACCATCTCAGCCTCACATTCCCCTGGGGCTCTGATAATGAGATTCTAATCTGAGAGGCTAGAAACCTGTGCTCACTAGTTCCACTTCCTTTATCAACTTGCTGTGTGACCTAGGGCAGGTGATGCACCCTCTCTGGCAACCTCTGTGTCTTCCTCTGTAAAATGTAGACATTCACTCTCCTAGTCTGACAACGAATCTCTAAAGTTTCCTCCAGGTCTACTAATAAACTGGGCCTGGAGCTACTTGTCCTGAAATCCTTTTGTAACTGAGCTCACCAGGCTGGGACTAGTCTTTATTCCTGGAATGTGGAAAATTTAATTCCTGACTGGGCAGCTTTTTGTTCTCAGCTGCCTGAGGCCAGTTTTGTGCTTCTGAAGGGAACATGAATGCTATGCTGTGAGGTGGCTGCTGATGGATGTTCTGCGTCATTCGGGCCCGGGATTTTGCTTGACCCACTGGAATAGGTTTGTTTCTTTTTAAAGATAGAAATTGTAGTGGAACTCCTTCCCACCATGGTAAAAGGCAGCAGAGAAAGTTCTCTGCTCGGGCAGCTAGTAGCAGAGCAGATGGTATCAGTTTCAAGAGCAAAGATCATAGGACTTCCCCAGGTAGTCCAGTGGTTAAGACTTCGCCTTACAATGCAGGAAGTATGGGTTTGATCTCTGCTCAGGAAGCTAAAATCCCACATACCTCCTGGTCAAAAACAACAACAGAAAAACGTAAAACAGAAGTAATATTGTAACAAATTTAATAAAGACTTTTAAAAATGGTCCACATTAAAAAAAAATCTTTAAAAAACAGAACAGATATCATTGATTTGTGATCTGAAGACTAAACGTCATTCTCTGTTTTTCTTGGGTAAGTTACATGAACTCACTGAGTGTTGGCTTCCCATGTAACAAAAGGAGGGAGTAATGAAGAGACTACTATGCTGTTCAAGTGAGACAATCAGATGCTAATATTCTTTTTAAACTTAGTCTATCAGCGTTAGCTGATATTCCTGTTCAACACTCTGTATCAGTGAGTGCTGGGGGTTATTTTGAGACCTGAGAACGCGTGAAGTATGTGCATGAGATGGGCAGCATCTCCACCCCCAGGGAGCTTATACTCTGGTGTGGTGGGGAGTCTGCATTAGAGTAAAACACCTGACTCATCTGAGGCTTGGTTTAAAACAATAATAGAAAGGAAACAGAAAGGATGTGGACTCTTACTGAGCCCTTGCTACCTGCCAGAAGATGCTACATCCTGAAGATGTTTTCTCCTTCATTCCTGCCAAAGACCCTGTGCAGAAGGTCTTCTGGGTTCCATTTCACATGACGGCTTTGAGCTGCAGAAAAGTGAAATGTATACTAGGGATTCAATATCAAGGTTGTCTGATAACAAGCTTTGATTCTTTCTAAAACACTGATTGCCATATGCTCTCGAGGCTCTGAATTTGCACCTTTGCTGGGATTTTCCACACTGTGTGAGTTTTATCTAAATCTCCCATGGTGAAGCATTAACATGTTACCATGTCACCTTATAATTTCTTCCAACTCTACCTTATTGTATTTATAGAGATGTAGTGACTGTTTGAAATGTCTCTTGTATGCATTTAAGCTGACTAATGAAGACTGAATAGACACCCCAATGCAAAAATCTCCTTTGGTTTATGACCAAGTGTTGTATATAAGGTGTCCCAGAAATGTTGGTTATTACTGTTATTGTTAACAATATTTTTACCTGAGTCAGGGAGCTACCAGGGCAGCAGGAATGAAGGACCCGAAGGGGAGAAACAGGCTTCAAGCTCTAGATCTGAAAGGAGGTGGCATTGTCACCTAGACTTACAGTTTGGGGATCAGCTAGTAGAATTCTCAGAATGAGGGACCATGTCCTCAGGATGAGTCATTCATTCTTATTTGTGTAGGTTGCATAATTACTCTGTAATGTAGGCTGAAATGGGTTTACTACCGAAGCAAGAATGTTGCGATTTCATAGCTGAGAAAATCAGAGAGAGGTTTGCTGCCTTTGTTTGGGACTGGGGGTGAGCTGGCACCCTGCCTGCCTATGGGTGGAGCTGCTCTTGAGAAAATAAAACACGTTCACTTGGACTTTGTGGTCAGGGAGAGGGAGAGTAAGCAAGACACCAGGAAAAATGACCTCTCGCTGAAGAGCTCTGTTGCAAGAGACATAATATTTTGAACAAGCAAATGATAGAGAACTTATATAGATTTCACAATAGCAAACTCACAAATTCACACTCATCCACACTCACTTTCATGGCTTCAGAACTAAAATATTAACTGAAAGAGAGAATGAGTGTCTATAGAGACTTCAGTTCATGTCCTTGAGGAAGATGAGAAAGAAATCTTATAAAATATTGATTGAAATTACAAACATATGTAACCTATAAGAGAAAAGAGAAAATAGTTGGAAGTCAGATCCAGGAGATGTAACAAGTGAACAATAACCCCTTCAGAGGAAGCAGGAAACAGGGGAGGCAGATTAAATAAATAATAAGGGATATTTTCCTTGAGCTAAAGACAGACTTGAGTCAGAAATTGGAAATGTTCTCAGCTTCCTAGGTAGGATTAATAAGAAAAGATATATCCCTAGGAAAATACTTCAGCTTTGAGCATAAAGAAGAAATCTTAGAATCTTGCAGACAGATGGAATGTGTTATTTTTCAAGGGGAGAGATTAATACTGGCTTGTGATTTCTCATTTACTCCATTGGTCATTAGAAGAAGAAAGAATAGTGCCTATAATTTACCCAAGAAAACAACTCCTTTGTGCAGTCAAAGCATCATTCCCTGTCAACTGAAAAAGAGATTTAATTGTTTTTTTCCTATTCAAAACCTTTTAAGGACCCTTCTCTTTGCAAAATTGACTCTTACCTGGGTAAGAAGAGAATGAAGAGTTACAGAAATATAATCACAGGCTGTCAGAAAGCTGAAGCTCCTATTTTTTTTTTAACTTTTTATTTTATATTGGAGTGTAGACAGTTAACAATAGTGTGATGGTTTCAGGAGCACAGCAGAGCAACACAGCCGAAATTCTCCAGACAGGAATACTGGAGTGGGGCGCCATGCAGGGGATTTTCACGAGCCAGGGATCAAAGCCAGGGCTCCTGCATTGTAGGCAGATTCGTTACCATGTGAACCACTGGGAAAGCCCATACATGTATCCATTCTCCCACAAAGACTTTTTAAGGTTTTTTTTTTTTTAATTAATTTTTAACAGTTGGAGTATAGTTGATTTACAATGCTGTGTTAGTTTCTGCTACACAACAAAGAGTCAGTTACACATGTATGTATATCCACTCTTTTTTAGATTCTTTTCCCAGATAAATCATTATGAAGTATTGAATAAAGGTCCCTGTGCTAGTCAGTTGACTGTTATTGATTATCTATTCTATATAGTGTATGTATGTCAATCCTGATCTCCCAATTTATTTTTAGATAAGAAAGGATTTCGATCCATCTCAGGTAACTAATATAATATGCTCAAAAAATTACTGTAACCAAACAGTGCATCATAGTAGAGAAACCTAGAGGTAGAGGATATGGAGGGAAAACAGGTGAAAAATAAACGTTGCAGTGTGTGTGTTTAAGTCTAATTGGATATTAATAAATGACATAAAATGTTCAATGTGTGTGCTAAACATGGGAGCCTCAAACTTGTCTTTGCTTCCCTAGGCATAGTCTAGGAGTTCAAGTACTAAACTCCATAAAATCAGGTTGGTGTAATTTTGAGCCTAATTTAGCAAAAGTAATGTGTCTTAAGTTCAAAAACCTGCTTGATACCTCTTTTCCCATCTTGTCTTTTGGCCCAGTGCTTCTGAACACAATTTAATAGATCTTGTCTTAAAAGAGGTATTATTCAGAGTAAAGTAAGCCAGAAAGAAAAATACCAATACAGTATACTAANGACCCAGAGGGATGGTACGGGGAAGGAGGAAGGAGGGAGATTCAGGATAGGGAACACGTATATACCTGTGGCGGATTCATGTTGATATGGCAAAACCAATACAATATTGTAAAGTAATCTCCAATTAAAATAAATAAATTTATATTAAAAAGGAAAGCAAAAAAAAAAAAGAATGGAAATGCAGACTCTCTTTAGGGAGAATATTGTGACAAGTGTGCATGCCAGTGCAGTGGGGTTTTGAGGCAGGGGAGAGAAATTGGAGGAATTAATAGATATGAAACAGGATAGAGATCAATGGATGGAAAATTACTAAGAGGAAGCAGCAGTAAGAGATGAGATCATGGCTAAACTGACTTGACCAGATTCTTGGTAAAGGCAGGCCAGGGTGATAAGACATTGTCTGGATTGGGGGAGAGGGAATGAGGAATCCAATCAGATATGCAGGGTGGTCAGATACTGAGAGTGAGGAACCTGGTTAAACCCATTTAGGATTCCTGCTAATATTTTGCTCTCAAGGATCAAGACCAAGGGTGGAGTCTAGCTGGGGTCCAAAGAGCCTGCTTCCAGTTTGGTTGTGGAGAGAAGTGTTGTCCAGACAAGAGCAGGACTAATGAGGCAGTGGAAAGGAAGGGTCCTTGTCAGCAGGAGAAGAGAAAACACCGCAAGAAAGATTATCTTCAAGGTTGAGTTTCCCAGAGAGAGTAAAACATCATGGGTCTTGTCCTGACTTGATATCTCAAGATGGAAAATGGTTTTGTAGAGACCAAGGCTTCAGAAGTCTATAAACAGATCCTTTGNACACCGCAAGAAAGATTATCTTCAAGGTTGAGTTTCCCAGAGAGAGTAAAACATCATGGGTCTTGTCCTGACTTGATATCTCAAGATGGAAAATGGTTTTGTAGAGACCAAGGCTTCAGAAGTCTATAAACAGATCCTTTGTGTAGTGGATCTAATTTCTATGGGAGAAAACAGTTAAGCCTCCTGTTTCCCCCATTTAGAGGATCTGTATGAATAAACAGCTCATCCATCAGTTAGCTATGTTGTACTCATTTAGGCCATCACTGAGGAGGTCAGAGGTTAAGAAGAGGTATTTTCCTCAGAGAATTTCTAGTTGAGGTGGGATGACCCTCAGAAAAAGTTCATTCATCATTTTTTGGTATGCACTTCATGAAGGAGGGACGTCATCTTGTGCATGATGCCCTAACTCAATGCATCTTCTCCTTTCAACCAGTCATCTGTGAAGCTGTTACCAGCCTACTTTAAACCCTTCTATGGAGACTTCCCTGGTGGTCCAGTGGTTAAGAATCTTCCCTGCAATGCAGGGGATTCAGGTTCAACCCCTTGTTGGTTAAGACACTATATGCTGCAGAGACGCTAAGCCCACAAGCCACAACCACTGAGCCCAAGATAGCCAAATAAACAAACAGATTCTCAGTGCTTTCTGACCAACTTAGAGTCAAGAACATTTTTCACATGGCCTTCAAGGTTCTCAGTGTCTTAGGCTCTCTGTCTCTCCAGACAGTGTTATTATTTCCTCACTTAATTCGTTTTCCATGAGAACATTTATTGACTATTTCTGGCTTCTCATATGCATTTGTACCACACGATCTCTGAGTGAGTTCATTAATGTTGTAGTGGTTTGTAGGGATGGAAAATGGTAGCTGAGGTTTCATATGTGCTTGAGTTTTGATGATGACAGGGCCAGTAATTGTAGCTGTCCTTAATGACAGATGTCCTTTTATGATGCAGTGGGTGATGCATGCACAAACAGGTTGAGAGATCACACCATCTCTAGGTCACTGAATGAACTGATAGAATCAGGGTGTTAGATCCAGATCAAAGCTTATGGAGATGCTTGATGACATTTCCCCCTTTTTTAATCCACCCTCAGTGGTCCTTGGTGGCTCAGAGGTTAAAGCATCTGCCTGGAATGCGGGAGACCTGGGTTTGATCCCTGGAGAAGGAAATCGCAACCCACTCCAGTATTCTTGCCTGGAGAATCCCATGGACGGAGGAGCCTGGTGGGCTACAGTCCACAGAGTCGCAAAGAGTCGGACATGACTCAGCGACTTCACACTTTCAGTGATTCTTACCCACCCCCAGTCTTCTAAGTTCAGAGAATAAAGATGCTCCAAGATCTGCCCAACTGTGTAACTGAGGAGTCTATGTTGTAGAGGAGATCTCACTGTAGAGTGAANGAGTCGCAAAGAGTCGGACATGACTCAGCGACTTCACACTTTCAGTGATTCTTACCCACCCCCAGTCTTCTAAGTTCAGAGAATAAAGATGCTCCAAGATCTGCCCAACTGTGTAACTGAGGAGTCTATGTTGTAGAGGAGATCTCACTGTAGAGTGAAGAAATTCTTTTTTATTTTCTCATTAGATGGCCCATCTTGATGGCTTTCTTTGATCATGGCTGTTCACGACTGTCCCACCATGTCTTTCAAATTACTCCTGGAGATACATTGATTCCATATACCTATGTTTCAGTGAAAGTGTTCTGTATCTTTCTAAGAAACATCTTTATGGACACAGATGGCTTGTGGCATGAGGCTGGCCCTGTTCCATGATTTGCAGTCCTTGTATGAGCCTTGTAAATATTTAAACAGATAAACATTTAATACAGACACATCCTTGCTGCTCACAGGATCCTCTCTGTAATAGAGCTTGCATCTTCGAGAAACATTTTCAAAATAAGACTGTTGTGTATCTGTCAGGGATGAGAACAGGCATTTATTTGGGGGGGCAGACACAGCACTCAGCCTGTATCTTGGCAAATGCCCATTGTCCCCAGCGGAAAGGTGGCTGGTGATACTGACACTGAACCACAAATCTTGACCCAACTGGATAATTTCTTAGGGAATTCAATTCTCAGCTGTTGTTACTAGGTCTTCCTCTCTCTTTCCTTGCATTGATACTCTTTATTCTTGCTTCCTCTGTGAAGTCTACAGTTTTAGGTAGTTTTAAAAGTTGTGATTAGATTTCTTGTGCATATAAGTTTTTGCCCCTGGAGAGAAAGAGAAGAAAAGTTCTTGGAGCAAAATCCAAATGACTGTTGTTTATCAGGGTCAGTGAGCTGCTTGGTTATGAAACCTCAGAGCTGTGTCTACAAGCATCGTTTACCTTATTGTCTCCTTTATCCTGTGTCATGTCTTAGAGGGTTCAAGATGAGCATATTTAGGGACATATCAGAGACAAAAGACTTTATTTTTCTATCTGTGGGTTTGTATACCTCAAAAAGCACAACAAAAACAATAGAATGACATTCAGTTTTACCTTAATGAATTATTAGCTTTATGGAAAAGAATAAGATTATGTCATATTAGAGCCAAGCTATGAAATCAGTGTGAATCTGTGCCCTTCGAGTTATCTACGTGATCCTCTGAAAATTAGAAGCTACCACATGTTATTACAGGCAAAAGGCATTTGGAAACAGCCTCAGTACAACTAAATCAAGGCTCAGAGAACTTTATTGATGAAGCCTTAACACTGATCATGAATTATAATGTATTATACATAGAGAACATTTCTTTAAATATAACTTTGTGTTCTTTATTCATATTCTTTTTTTTATGGAAGTCGTAACACGGATGTAGCTTTGTTTTGTATTTTTTGCATTTCACCTGTCATGCAGAATCTTAGTTCCTTGACCAAGCATAAAACCCACACCTCCTACAGTGGAAGCGTAGATTTCTTAACCACTGGACTACCAGGGAAATCCCTTTATTCATATTCTTGATCTTGCAAGATCTCTCAGCCTAGGCTTAGATACACAGCAAAGTGTTAACACAAAATTTTAAACACTAATAATAAGCACAAGTTCACCAGGTGACTTATGGCTTTCAGGCCACCATTTTCCCTAGATTCTCCGAAATGTGCCCGAAGATTGGGAAAGTCTCCCTATTGGCTATAGGGGCTCTATGTCTTGATCTTTTAGATCTATCAGTCAGTCCTTTGTCATTACAGCAGTGCTGATCTGGGTCCTTTGGAATGGGGAGAGTGCAGGGAGCCCATTCACAGATTCCCTTGAGCATGGACATGCTCTCTTTCTCCAGAGTGTCTGGCAGTTATTACTGCTTTGGGGGCTTGCTAACTTGGAAGTGGGCAAAAATAGTCACTTTCAGTTTCTCTGATTCTTCTGCATGAATGTGGCTTCTTCTGGCTCCAGGGACCAGCCTTTATGAAAGGCACCAACTCCCACAGTGGGCTCCACAGATGGTGCAGATAAGATGGTGCCTGCCAGTGCAGGAGACGCGAGTTCAGTCCCTAGGTTGATAAGCTCCCCTGGAAGAGGAAATGGCAACCCACTCCAGTATTCTTCCAGGGATAATCCCATGGACACAGGAGCCCGGCGAGCTACAGTCCATGGGATGCAAAGAATCGGCCACAGCTGAGTGAGAGCACACGTGCAAATCCTGTCCCACAGGCAACTGTGCAAAGGAATAGTCTGGGTCTAAACAAGCAAACAGTCTGGGCTTGTTAGGGTGGGTTATGCTGTACCAAGTTTCTTAATCCTAATAGCTGCTTGTGAATCATCCTCTCTTCCATCCACTGGCCAAGTGCCTGGAGAAGAACTTTCACATATTAGATGCACAAAGTATTTTTGTCCATGGAAAACATTTTTCTATCTAGTGAAGGATTTAAGGGACTTGGACAGACACTTCTTTTAATGTATCTAGCCATGTATCAAAATGAGATATCCGGTGCTGCACTGCACAGGAAAGGTTATGATGGAATGGAGGAGAGTGCAAATAGTTGCCTATGTTAAATTCTTCTTAATAGCAGGTTAAACATTTTCTAAGGATGTACGTATTATTGGGAAATACATAAAACAACAATGGTAAAAGATAGCACTTTGGAAAAAGTCAATGACTAATGAAAATTTAAGTCTAGACTATGTCAATGACTAATTAACATTTAAAATTTTAGATTTAAAATTCAAATCCAATAGGCATTGGATTCAGTTCAGTTTAGTTCAGTTCAAACGCTCAGTCGTGTCCAACTCTTTGCGACCCCATGAATCGCAGCATGCCAGGCCTCCCTGTTCATCACCANTTGGGTGTGGGGTATTTCTTTACGGCTGCTCCAGCAAATCATAGCCGCTGCTCCTTACCTTGGACGAGGAGTATCTCCCTACTGCCACCGTTCCTGACCTTCAATGTGGGATAGCTCCTCTAGGCCCTCCTGCGCCTGCGCAGCCACCGCTCCTTGGGTTGCTCCTCCCGGCTGTCGCCCCTGGCCTGGGGGCTCCGGGTGGCTCCTCAGGGTCACTGCCCCTGGCCTCGAGCGCGAACGCTCTGTATAGAAAATACCTAACACCGTTTGATTATCAGCCTTGAGGGTCTATCTTAGTCCTATTACTCTGAACCCAAAGCAATTCTTTCCTTTGTTTGACCTGTTAAGCACTTTCCAACATCTTCTAGAAAAATACTTCGGATGACAGCAGTGATATTGTTGTGCAACACACTGGTGCCAGAATTATTTCCCTTTGGAATTTGTCATTTTTCAGATCCATTGTGAAGTCAGAGTCAGTCCACTTGTATTGAATCCTAAGCTTTTATACACATGGTATTTTTGATTTGTGTTAGCACCCTGGGATAGATATTTTCTTGTCTTCCCAGGTTTTTACAAGATGTAGGGGAGGGATGGAATTTAAATCCAGATTTCAATTTCCTGGTAATTTTCCTATGTTGCCATGTGCATGCATGCTAAGTCACTTTAGTCGTGTCCAACTCTTTGCGACCTTATAGACTGGAGCCTGCCAGGCTGCTCTATGTGTGGGATTTCACAGGCAAGAATACTAGAGTGGGTTGCCATGCCTACCTCTAGGGCATCTTCCCAACCCAGGGATCAAACCCAAGTCTCTTATGTCTCCTGCATTGGCAGATAGGTTCTTTGCCATTAGCACCACTTGGGAAGCCCATGTGACTATACCTGCCATTAAAAATAGAATGATCAGATAAAGAATAATCTTCTTAGAGTAATCAAGCTGTACAGGGAAGTCAATGTTCACATTTGATGTGCTATGGAAAAAATTCAATTAATAAGCAGATGAGGAATCTGTCGTCAGTGCAAAGAGCTGTTACAGTGATGGATTGGACAAGATTCATAGCAAAAATACCTGGGTTTGAGTTAGTACCTGTCTTTCCTGAGCTCAGTTTCCCCATCTGTACAATGGGGATAACAGGAATAGCTTCCTCTTAGGGCAATGATGAGAAGTCATTGATCAAATGTGCACAGCACCCAGTACCTGGCGCAAGAAGTGTTGTAACTGATCACTGTTACAACTGTTATTGTCATCCTGGTGTTACTGTGTTCTTGCTGTGGTCATGAATCATCTCAGCAGACCATCATGAAAGGCCTGCCCTTGAAATCTACCTCCATGTCTTTAAATGCACATGACACCAATTGGGAAATATACTCTAGCTAAACTTGTAAAACAGCAGGGTTTTTGTGTTCTGGAACATGGGTTTTCTTCCTTATACTTTCACAGAGTGGTTTATATGAATCTTAATCCTTATCCCCTCAATCACAGAGTGATAGCTAAATGGATTAGAAGACTGTTTCCTTAAGGTCTTAACTTTGATGAAAGAGACTGAAAGTGAAAAAGGATGTCTTTATCGCTATCTGCTGTGGGAAATAAGAAAATTTCATGCAGGTTTCCATCAGTTTACATGATCCAGATCTCACAGTAAATGATGCAGTGCAGTCAGGGCTCAAGCCTGGGAATTGCTCTTTGAGATGGTCATTAAAAAAATACCAAATAATGAAACACAGTGTGAGCAGTTTTTCTTTAGTTAGCAGTTGAGAGCTCAAAGACCCAATTGTGATATAACTTAATACAACAAAATAGGAATATTTTCACTCCTACCTCATTACAGAATCAGTGTTAAGCTTCTAAAATGACTTTGTAGCATACACCCAGCATACACTAGTGAGCAAGGTCAAAGTGGTCCTTGGCCTCAAGGAAGTTATGTCTTAGGGGCAGAGAAAGGCAGCAGACAGTAACTGTTGAGCAGTAGCTCATGAAATACAGTATGTACAATGACTGTGGAAGAAAGGAATACTGTAAAACTACATGCTGGATATACTTCACCCCTTTAGGACTCGAAAGGCTTCTTTGAGGAATTTGGGTTTATGCCAAGATGTGAAGGATAAGTAGGAGTATAGCAGGCAAAGATGAGGGGGAGAAGAATTCTACCTGGAGGAAGCAGCTGATAGAAAGAACGGATGGGAGGACCTCCCCAGTGGTCCAGTGGTTAAGACTTCATACTTCCAATGCAGGGAATTTGGATTTGATCCCTGTCTGTGTGGTGATTCACACACTGTGTGGTGTGGCCAAAAATTAAAACAAAACAAAACCCAACTGGGTAATAGGTGTCCATTTGGGTTGAGGAGAAAGAATTTCATTGTGATTGAAGAACAGAGGGTGTATGTCGGGGAGGGGGAAGAATAAGGCGAGACGGATGGGAAAGGGGAAGGAGATAGCAGCAAGAGGCTTGTAGTGTGGAGTCCCTGTGTTTCAGAGGAAGAGTGATGGACTTGGGGAGAGGTAGACCTGTATTCAATCTGTATTTGAGTTGTGGCTTTGGGCACAATTGATCTTTCTGACCCTACGTATTCCTTTGTAAGTTGCAGAGAGTAATATTTCTGCCACAGGGTTGTCATGAGTATATGACATGAGTATAGAGGGAAATATATGAAAGGGTTTACCTAAAGGGTCAAGTATAATACTGGCATAGAGTCAGTGCTCTAGAAATGCCAGTATGTGCATATAAAGGCAAATATACACACAAAGCACTGAGTTATTAGAAGGGCAGGAATATTGAACCTGTTATTTCTTCCTGCGAGAAGTGGGTTTATTGGAGTACATGCATATGTGTGTGTGGATTTCTCTGTACAAGGATGGTCATTGACTCAGTCTGGAGGAGACAGTGTTGGTCTTTGNTTACTGGATGTGTGCCGCGGTCACCCTTCAGTGTATTTCTGTCAGTGTGCCACGGTCGCCCTTTGCCAAGGTCCGGGCTGTGTGCTCTGGTCGCCCTGCGCCAAGGTCTGGCCTGTTTCCTGTGGTTGCCCTGCACTGAGGTCCGGGCTGTGTTCCGTGGTCGGCTATTGACGAGTTAAGGGCTCTGTACCGCAGGCTCCCTGTACAGATTTCTGGACTGTGTTCTGCGGTCACACTGCGCCGAGGTCCGGGCTGTGTTCCACTGTTGATTGGCACCAAGTTTCGGGCTTTGTGCTCAGTCACACTTCACTGAGGTTCTGGCTGTGTTCTGCGGTCGCCCTGTGCCGAGGTCCGGCCTCTGTGCCACGGTGGCCCTGTGCCGAGGTCCGTGCTGTCTTCTGTGGTTGACTAGCGACGAGTTCNTCGGGCTTTGTGCTCAGTCACACTTCACTGAGGTTCTGGCTGTGTTCTGCGGTCGCCCTGTGCCGAGGTCCGGCCTCTGTGCCACGGTGGCCCTGTGCCGAGGTCCGTGCTGTGTTCCGTGGTTGACTAGCGATGAGTTCTTAGCTCTGTGCCATGGTCGCCCTACACAGATTTCCAGACTGTGTGCCGTGGTCAGCATTCACTGAGGTTCAGGCTGTGTGCCATGAGCAACCTGCGCCACGGTCCGGGCTGTGTGCCGTGGTCGCCCTGCGTCGAGGTCCTTGCTGTGTTTATTAGTCGACTAGTGACAAGTTCCTTGCTCTGTGGCACTGTCGCCTGGCACACGTTTCTGTGCTGTGTGCTGCGGTCACCCTTCACTGAGGTTCGGGCTGTGTGCTGCAGTCGCCCTTCACTGATGTTCAGGCTGTGTGCCGCGGTCAACCTGCACCAAGGTCTGGGCTCTGTGCCGCGCTCGCCCCGCGCAGAGGTCTGGCCTGTGTGCCACGGTCGCCCAGTGTGGAGTTCCAAGCTGTGTTCCACGGTTGGCTAGCGACAAGTTCCAAGCTCTGTGCCACGGTGGCCCTGCACAGATTTTTGGGCTGTGTGCCGTGGTTGCCCTTCACTGAGGTTCGGGCTTTGTGCCGCAGTCGCTCTGAGCCGAGGTCCATGCTGTTGCCATGGTCACCCTGTGCCTATATTCGGGCTGTGTTCCGCCGTCAGCTGTAGACTAGTTCCGTCCTGTTTGCCATGCTCGCCCTGCGCCGAGGTCTGGTCCGTGTTCCGCAGTTGCCTAGCGACAAGTTCTGAGCTCTGTACCCTGGTCGCCCTGCACAGATTTCCGGGCTGTGTGCTGCCGTCTCCTTTCACTGAGGTTCGGGTTGTGTGCTGCTGTCGCCCTGTGCCAAGGTCTAGTCTGTGTGCCACGGTAGCCTTGAACCGAGTTCTGGGCTGTGTGCCATGGTAGCCTTGCGCCGAGGTCCGTGCTGTGTGCCACAGTTGCCCTGCGCCGATGTCTGTCTGTGTTCCACGGTCACCATCTTCTGAGGTCCCTGCTCTGTGCCAGGGTACCCCTGTGACGAAGTCTGTGCTGTGTCCCTCGGTCGCTCTTCACTGTGGTTCGGGCTGTGTGCCGCAGTCACCCTGCAATGAGTCCAGGTTGTGTTCCGCCCTCGGCTTGTGATGAGTTCCGGGCTCTGTGCCTCGTTCCCTCTGTGCCGAGGTCCCGGCTGTGTATGACAGTCGCCCTGTTCCGAGGCCCAGGCTGTGTGCCGAGGTAGCCTTCTGCAGAGGTCCGGGCTATGTGCTGCGGTCTCCCTGTTCCAAGGTCCGGGCTATGTGCCGTGGTCGCCCTGTGCCGAGGCCCGGACTGTGTTCCACGGTCGGGTAGCAAAGAGTTGCAGGCTGTGTGATGCGGTCACCCTTCACTGAGTTTCGAGCTGTGTGCCTTGGTCACCCTTTGCAGAAGTCTGGGCTGTGTGCCTTGCTCGCCTTGCGACAAGTTCCGGCCTGTTTGCCGTAGTCACTCTGCGCTGAGGTCCGGGCTGTGTTCTGCGGTTGGCTGGCGACGATTTCCGAGCTGTGTGTCGCCGTCACCCTGCGCCGAGGTCCGGGTTGTGTGCCGCAGTCACCCTGCGCAGTGGTACAGCCTGTGTGCTGCAGTCGCACTGTGCTGTTGTATGGCCTGTGTGCCATGGTCGCCCTGTGCCGTGGTGAGGGCTGTGTTCGGGATTGGCTAGCAATGTGTTCCAAGCACTGTGCCACGGTCACACTGCACAGATTTCTGGGCTGTGTGTCACAGTCGCCCATCACTAAGGTTCGGGCTGTGTGCCGTGGTTGCCCTTCGCTGAGGTCTGGGCTGTGTGCCGCGGTCACACNGGTTTCTGACAAATGGATCTGTATTAGATTCCTTTTGCTGCTGTAACAAATTACCACCAACTTAATGGCTTAAAACAAAACAAATTTATTATCTTATGGATCTGGAGGCCAACAGCCTGAAATTAGTTTCCCTTGGCCAAAATGAAGATGTCAGCAGGGCTATGTTCCTTCCAGAGGGTCTAGGGGAGAATTCATTTTCTCACCTTCGCCGACTGCTTGAGACTATGCCTGCATATCTGAACTTAGGGTCACTTCCTCCATCTTCAAAGCCAGCAGTGCTGTATCTTCCAACGTTTTCTCTGATCCTGCCTCCCTTTTACAAGATTGTTCCTGTCTTTACATTACTTCCACCCAGATAATCTAACCTTTAACTTAATTACGTGTGCAGAGACTCTTTGCCATGTAAAGTAACATTTTTATAGTTTCACAGATTAGGACATAGACATTCTGGGAAGACATTATTCTACTTAATACAGGGTCTTTCTTTTCCAGGCCTTCCCAGGTGGCACTAGTGGTAAAGAATCCACCTGCCAGTGCAGGAAATGCCAGAGCCTTGGTTCAATCCTTGGGTCCGGAAGATCGCCTGGAGTAGCAAATGGCAACCCACTCTAGTATTCTTGCTTGGGAAATCTCATGGACAGAGGAGCCTGGTGGTCACAAAGGAGTTGTACAAGACTAAGCACAGGACAGACATTTCTTTTCCTAGAAGAGTGAGGAGCCAGCATTCTCGCTGAAAAGAATCTGGTTTTCATGGAGATCAAGGCTCTTGCTGAGTGGCTGTTAAGGGCTGCTGCTGCTGCTAAGTCGCTTCAGTCGTGTCCAACTCTGTGCGACCCCACAGACGGCAGCCCATTGGGCTCCGTCATCCCTGGGATTCTCCAGGCAAGAACACTGGAGTGGGTTGCCATTTCCTTCTCCAATGCATGAAAATGAAAAGTGAAAGGGAAGTCGCTCAGTTGTGTCTGACTCAGCGACCCTATGGACTGCAGCCTACCAGGCTCCTCCATCCATGGGAGTTTCCAGGCAAGAGTACTGGAGTGGGATGCCATTGCCTTCTCTGTGTTAAGGGCTACTATGGAGGAAAGGGAAAGAACATGGGTTCCTCCTCTCCTTCCAGCCTGCTGTCCCTTCCTCCTGCACTCCAGCCCCCAAGGCCTTCTTCCAGGCTTCCTGGTGGCCCAGGCCTGGGCCTTGGGCCTGCAATGTCCTGTTCTTTTTACCCAGTTAACTCCTCAGCCTTTGGATCTGTTTAACTATTCCTCCTTCTGATGTTTAACTTCCTCTGTTCTTGGGGATCAAGCTGGGGACCTGACCCTGGAATTGGTGGGAGCTACGCTTTTATTTCTTTTTTATCAATTTATTTCTCACAGTTCTAGAGGCTTGAAAGTCCAAGTTCAAGGTATTAGCAGATGCAGTGTCTGATGAGGGCCCGCTTCCTGATTTGCAAGTGGTTATCTTATTGTTTCCTCATGTGACCGAAGGCAAAGTGAGGACACAAGCTCTACTGTGCCATCTTTACTTCTTGGCCCCAGCGTATGGCATGCAGGATCTTAGTTCCCTGACCAGGGATCAAACCGCATGCCCTGCATTGGAAGCATGGAGTATCAAATCCCTGGACTTTCAGGGAAGTTCCTGTGGGGCCACTCTTGATACAGGGTCCATTTTTATGTTCATTCACTTTCTATGCCTTTATTGAGGCTATTACAGGTCGGAGGTCTCTGGAAGCAGATGCTGAAGCAGAATTGGGAGGCAGTATGTTTTTTGGAGGGCATTTGTGGAAGGTTTGGGTAGAGGGAGGAGACGAATGGTGATATAGGCCTGGGCACTTCCAGTCACCCCACGGAGTGGGGTCTGCAGGGAACATGGCTTGTCTAGAGCAGTGGTTCTCATAGGGCCATCCTGGGCCATTCACATCAGTATCACCTGGGACTTGAAAAAATGCAGATTTTTAGATCCCACCCCAGACATATTCTGTTATTCTGGAAGTAGCACTGATGAAAAGATGAAAGGTTAGAACACAGTTGTGTGGCAGAAGGGATCCCCAAGTATTGGGTGAACCCAGAGAAGCTTGTTTTTGTTCAGTTGCTAAGTCATGTCTGACTCTCTGTGACCCCATGGACTGCAGCATGCCAGGCTTCCCTATTCTTCACCATCTCCTGGAGCTTGCTCAAATTCATGTCCATTCCGTCAGTGGTGCCATCAAACTATCTCATCCTCTGTGGCCCCCTTCTCCGCCTGCCTTCAATCCTTCCCAGCATCAAAGTCTTTTCCAATAAGTCGGCTCTTTGCATTGGGTCTCCAAAGTATTGGAGCTTCAGAGAAGCTAGTGCTAACTTAATGCAAAGTTGGACCACCTCCAGGAGGATGGGTTGCGTGAGATGAGCCCTAATGACAATGTGGGTTAATGAGATGGAGAGAGGATGGAAGGGCTTCCCAGGTGATGCTAGTGGTAAAGAACCTGCCTGCCAATGCAAGAGATGAAAGAGATCCTGATTTGATCCTTGGGTTGGGAAGATCCCCTGGAGGAGGGCATGGCAACCCACTCCATTATTCTTGCCTGGGAAATCCCCTGGACAGAGGAGCCTGGTAGGCTATAGTCAATAGGGTCTCACAGAATTGGATACTACTGAAGCAAATTAGCATGAAAGCAGAGAAGGTGAAAAGGGCCTCCATGCACAGAGCCAAGGCCAGGGCCAGAGTGGAGGGCAAAGACCACCCTGCATGTAGTACCCTATGACTGCAGAGTCAGGTGCCGGTGGGTTTTCAGGATGAAGATGGAGAGGCAGGTAGATATTAAGACCTTTAAATACCGTGTGTGTGTGTGCCTGAATGTATGAGTATACTTGCTCAGTTGTGTCCAACTCTTTGTGACCCCATGGACTGTAGCCTGCCAGGCTCCTCTGTGCATGGGATTTCCCAGGCAAGCATACTGGAATGGGTTGTCCTTCCCTTCTCCAGGGGATCTTCCCCACCCAGGGATCAAACATGCATTTCCTGCATTGACAAGTGGATTCTTTACTGCTGAGCCATCATGGAAGCCCCCTTTAAGTACTACCTGCCAACCATTTTTCTGGCTTTATACTCTCAAAAAACAGAATACTGCTAAACTCTTGGTGATCACAGCTGGAGGAAGTTTATAGGGGAAGAGGATGAGCATCACCCTCCAGGCTTTGTCCTCAAATCTCAGACTCCTGCCATCACAGTCATGGCTCAGATTTAAGCAGAGGAATGTTTCATTCAAGAGGCTGCCTCAAGTGTTCCTCCTGAGATGCAATAAAGAGGAAGTCTTGTCTCTCTGGCTTCCTGAGACGATGCTGACCCTGTATTTCTCCAGGACTGATGGCTAGGGGATGGTGTTGTATGTGGGCCTTTCATGGAACTGCCTATGCATCAAGCATTTATATGGCCCCAGTTCCTTATCAGCCCCCGCTCCCCAGGGCTGCTTTCTCAGCAGTGGCTCTTGAAGCATCTCCTTGTGTTTTTGGTCTGCCAAACCCCTATTACTCTCATTCTTTGCTTTTGCTATTCCTTGCTGTTCTTCTGCCATCAGTTAGGTATTCAGCAGCTAAATTACAGCACTTGGAGAGTGAAGCTTTTCCAATATTTTGCCCCTCTGCTGTGATAACTTCTGTAACTTGTGGTAATGTGTAAAATTGATTTTGAGATTTTGATGTTAAATAAATTATAAGCTTCCAAATGGCCCAACCTTGCATTTTCCGCTTGACATTTAAGTCAAAAAAAGGGTTGCTTACCATTTTTTCCCTAAAAGATTTTCACTTTTTTTCTCTATAGGTCCTTTGTTGTTGCCTTGAAGGACTTCCACTAAATATTTTTACATGTAATTTTTTTCACTTATGAGATTTCAAAGTGGATTTGTTAGACTTTTAGGCTCGGGGGTTATAAGACTGAGATTCCATGTATAAGTGAAACTGTTAGCTTCATTCTCTGAAGCCTCTGGCAAGTGCTTGTAAACAAAGTGGCCTAATCCTGGGTTAGGTATTAGGAGTTTCATTTCCAAGGCAGGAGAGATTTCTGGATTGACTGTGAACTGCATTTCAATGACATTCGTTTTGCTGGTGCACCAAGTTGATGAGAGAGAGCAGTGGAGTATGCCACTGATATAAAAAGCTGTCAACAATAGGACTTTCCCATTAAGTGTATTCAGCCTTCATCTGGACAGTGCACAGTCATGCTCTGTGAGTCTTTCAGGGTGCTGTTGGCTTCAAGATGCCCATGACTTTTGCTTCCTTAGGAAACTCAATCAGTTTGACTTCTGAAACAATGCCTAGTGGACTAAAAATTATATGTGACAAATATGTGTGTATAATTATTGGGTTGGCTAAAAAATTTGTCTGAGTTTTTCCATAAGATGTTATGGAAAAACCCAATCCAAAGAACATGCCTGCCAATGCAGGTAGACATAGGAGAGGTGGATTCAATCTGAGTTGGGAAAATCCCCTGAAGGAGGGCATGGCAACCAATTCCAGTATTGTTGCCTGGACAGAGGAGCCTAGTGGGCTACAGTCCATAGGGTCACAAAGAATCAGACACAAATGAAGCAACTTGGCATGCATGCAATGTGCATATATATATATAAAATTGTAAATACATAAATACTTAAATATATTTTAATTTTTAGATTAAAATATACTTATTTGATAAATCTATTTTTAATAAATATTGTATTGATAAATTAAAATGTATTTATTGATAAATATATCAGCTTCTGTGATAGTTCAGCTGGTAAAAAATCCACCTGCAATGCAGGAAACCCTGGTTTGATTCCTGGGTTGGGAAGATTCCCCTGGACAAGGGAACAGCTACCTACTCATTTTCTGGCCTGGAGAATTCTATATAGTCCATGGGGTTACAAAGGACATCACAAAGGTCATGTGACTGAGCGACTTTCACTTTTACTAAATATATTTTATATAATTGCATAAAATTATGCAGGTATATTTTTAAACAACTAAATGGCTAGTGTTAAAAACCTCTACAGATTGTCCTTAAGACCTACAGAAAATGGAGAAACACTTAAAAAATCGACTAAATCTTGGAAAGAACAGTTAGAATCTATAGCATTCTAAAGAGCTGGAAAGTCAAGCAATCCCTCGCCCCTCTTTCTTCCTCTCCCCTCTCCCCAGCTCAGTGTGATAGAAAATGTCATCAAGGCATATGTAGCCAAGAAGATGGCCCTCTTTTCCACAATTATCCCAGAAGGGCCTTGCCCTTGGTATGTCTCACCCCCATGCCCCAACTTCCTGTTGCAGAGGCTTTATCCTGGGCAGGTTCTACTGAGAAGACTGGTCTTCCTTCTCTCATACAGTCACACTCCTAAAGAAGAAGCTTTATCCCAGGCATAACAGGACAAGAATAATGGCCCTGAAATTCCTACCTCAGTTTGTGTATGAGATAAGAGTTACAAGCGAGCCCTCATTCCATGTCAGGATAGAAAGCTGAGAAGCTCAGAGGTTGCCATCCTTGGGGTCCTGCTCACAGAGCAGGGTGTCATTCTGGGAGAAGCAGGCCATTATCCACCCCCCTTTCCCATGGCATTTACACTGAGATACTGCCCAGAGGATACCCAGGTCAAACAGAGTCCCACAGATCTCCCTAAGGGGACTGACATTTCTGGGGAATAAACGGTGAAATTCATTCTTAGGCGTGTTGTTGAAAGCAGTGCAGGTCTTGGCGATACCCAGTTAGTCGTGTCCTTTCGCTGGTGCCTCGATGATAGCAATAAGCAAAATGGTAGGCCAGCTTAGAAGTTTAATAGAGAGAACCAGAGAAAGAGGTAATTGAGATCTCTTCTAAGATTGGAGTAGTCTCAAAGACTGTCAGAATTCTGCCACTGAAAACGGGTTCTAACTCAACTGGGTAAAACTGTGAAGCAATTTTTGCCCCAGGACATTGTTAAAAACTGGTGGAATCAGATAGCAATTAGTGGAGACTAACAGCTGGGTGTGATGCCAATAGGGGACGATCAGCTCAGATGCCTAGGAAAAATGTGCTTATACCCAAGACTTCACCCTCTGAGGAGTGATTTCACCAGCTTCACACTGTGGAGGAAACATTTCAATTTATTGTCCACCTAAAACAGTAAACAATAAAAAGCAAGCAAGAAAACAATAAGCCCTACAAGAGGGAGTGGTGGTGGTACTGTATGCAGAGTTGCTATTATTAAAAAAATGTCTAGTTTTACATGAGCTATGGCTGAAAACTTATCAAATCTGATGAAAAATATTAATCTACATCTAAGAAACTCAGAGAACTCCAGATAGGATGAAATGCTAGTGCCTGACATAACATGTTGTGTGTTAGTCGCTCAGTCTTGCCCGACTCTTTGTGACCTCATGAATCGCAGCACACCAGGCCTCCCTGTCCATCACGAACTCCCGGAGTTCACTCAGACTCACGTCCATCGAGTTGGTGATGCCATCCAACCATCTCATCCTCTGTCATCCCCTTCTCCTCCTGCCCCCAATCCCTCCCAGCATCAGGGTCTTTTCCAATGAGTCAACTCTTCGCATGAGGTGGCCAAAGTACTGGAGTTTCAGCTTTAGCATCATTCCTTCCAAAGAACACCCAGGGTTGTTCTCCTTCAGAATGGACTGGTTGGATCTCCTTGCAGTCCAAGGGACTCTCAAGAGTCTTCTCCAACACCACAGTTCAAAAGCATCAATTCTTCGGCGCTCAGCCTTCTTCACAGTCCAACTCTCACATCCATACATGACCACAGGAAAAACCATAGCCTTGACTAGACGGAGCTTAGTTGGCAAAGTAATGTCTCTGCTTTTGAATATGCTATCTAGGTTGGTCATAACTTTTCTTCCAAGGAGTAAGCATCTTTTAATTTCATGGCTTCAGTCACCATCTGCAGTGATTTTGGAACCCCCCCAAAATAAAGTCTGACACTGTTTCCACTGGTTCTCCATCTATTTCCCATGAAGTCATGGGACCAGATGCCATGATCTTCGTTTTCTGAATGTTGAGCTTGAAGCCAACTTTTTCACTCTCCTCTTTCACTTTCATCAAGAGGCTTTTTAGCTCCTCTTCACTTTCTGCCATAAGGGAGGTGTCATCTGCATATCTGAGGTTATTGATATTTCTCCTGGCAATCTTTTATCTTAACTGACTTGAATAGCACTTGCATAACCATTTATATTTGTATTGTTAGGTCTATAATTTATAGAAATATAATGTATTTGAGTAACCGCACAGAAGCAGTGGGTGGGAATTAGTCTCTTTTGGATGGAGTAAGGGATATCAATATACACAGAAAGAAATGAAATGAAAAAAAGAAATGGCAAATAAGTTTACTACAGCAAACTTTGTAAATATATATATACTTGCCTCTTTAAAAGGCCCAGAATTACATACTTATATTTTGGATTGTGGCATATATCAATGTGATATGTATGACAATAATAGGACTAAAAGAGCAAGGGATAGACTTGTACAAGAGTAAAGTTTCTATGTCTAACTAGAATTAAGTTGGTGGATTAAGTTATCTTGCACTTTATAAGCCTTAGAACGGCTGCTATAAAAAAAGCTGAAAATATGTGTAGTTGAAAATTACTAAAGGGAATTGGAGCTTTAATATATTGCTAGTAGTATTGTTAAAATGATGCATCCACTTTGGAAAACAGTTTGGCAATTCCTCAAAGAGTTTAGCATAGAGTGATCAAATGGTTCAATAGTTTTAATCCCCGGCATAAACCCAAGAGAGAGAAAACATATATCCACACAAATCTTGTACATGAATTTTCATATCAGTACCATTTATAATAGCTTAGAAGTGTAAACCACCCAAATGCCCATCAACTGATCAATGAGTAGATTAGATGGGGTGATTAGATGAATACATCCTTAGTCATTCGATTGTGTTTGACTCTTCATGGCCCTTTGGACTGTAGCCCTACCAGGCTCCTCCTGTCCATGGGACTTTTCAGGCAAGAATACTGGAGTAGGTTGCCATTTTCTTTCTCCAGGGGATCTTTCCAAGTTTTGTCTCCTGTGTTTCCTGCATTGAGGGTGGATTCTTTACCTGCTGAGCCATCAGGGAAGTCCTGGTGTATTACTACGTTTGAGTACTATTTTGCAACTAAAAGGGATGAATTACTGATATAAGCTACAACATGAATGAACCTAAGAAATATACTTCATAAAAGAAGCCAGTTACAAAAGACCACACACTGCATGATTCCATTTATAGGAAATTTCCACAACAGGCAAATTTATAGAGGTAGAAAATAGATGAATGGGTTTCCAGGGTGAAGGAGAACAGAGAGTGGGGAATGATGGCTGATGGGCATGGATTTTTTTAAATTGGAATATTGTTGGTTTACAATGTTGTGTCAGTTTCTATGGTACAAGGAAGTGAATCAGCCATATGTACACATATATCCTCTCCCTCTCAGACATCCCCCTCACTCCTCTAGGTTATCGCAGAGCCCCAAGCTGAGCAGCTATACAGCAGCTTCCCACTAGCTATTTTACACGCGCTAGTGTATATATGTCAATCCCACTCTCCCAGTTCAGCCCAGCCTCCCCTTCCCCAACTCCCCTGTGTCCACATAATCTGCGTTTTTATTCATGCCCTACAGATAGTTTCATCAGTACCATTTTTCTAGATTCCATATATATGTGTTAATATACCATATTAGTTTTTTGCTTTCTGACTTGCATGGATTTTTAAAATTCTGCTGTGTTGATGGTTTTACAACTTTGTCAACATGCTAAAAAAATTATACCCTTGAAAAATGATAAACCATATGATATTTGAGTAATATCTTAATAGAGCTACTCAAAAAATCCTCACAAATTGTGCTTTGTACTTTTTGATAAAGCACGGAGTGAAAGTTGGCGTCATTTGTGGCAGAGCCTCTATCCCTTGCTGCCTGCTGTGAGGTGAGTGAGAGGTGTGCTCATCTCACTCTTAACCGATGAGGAAACTGAGGCTTAGACAGGTCAAGTGACTTGTCAGAGCCCCTCGTTCTAATTAGGCAAATTCAAGACTTCCTGGTGGGCCAGTGGTTAAGATTCTCCACTTCCACTGCAGAGGCAGAGGTGTGATTCCTTGTAGGGGAACCAAGATCCCACATGCTGCATGGTCAAAACAAATAAATAAACAAATGAAGCTCACTCGGAAAGCCTGTCTTCTCACTCCAGATGCTGTCTTTTCTAATGTGCCCTGCATTTGTCTTATAAAAGTCTGTGGGTATCTTTGCCACATTTCACGTCTTGACTTTAAAACAACAAACATAGAAAGACACCAAGGCCTTAGTTTTTATGAAGTTTTTGGAAAATGTTGTTGTTGTTCAGTTGCTCAGTCATGTCCAGCTCTTTGTGACCCCATGGATTGCAGCACACCAGGTTTCCCTGTCCTTCAACATCGCGGGAAGCTTGCTAAAATTCTTGTCCACTGAGTCGGTGATGCCATTCAACCTTGTCCTTGTCATCCCCTTCTCCTCCTGCCTTCAATCTTTCCCAGCATCAGGGTCTTTTCTAATGACCCTTTTCTATTTTAGGAAAATATAGAAAATTATAAAGAAGGAAATGAGTGAGTAACACCATCCAGGAGTAAAGCTGTGAACATTTTTATATAATTATCTCCAGTTTTTCCACTGAGTATCTATGACTACATGTTCACTTTGAACATAATTCAGATCACATTATGTATATAATAATTTAACTGGTTTTAAAAAATTGGTATTATCTCCTGAGTAATTCCCCTTGGCATTGTTCTTCAGAAACATAATTTAATAACTGCGTAATATTTACTCTGGATTTGCCTCATGATTTATTTAATGGTTTCACTGTTGGACTTTCAAATTGATTCAAAGTGATTCAGGTTTTTCTTTACCCTAAAAAAGTACTAGGTATATAGACCTTTGTCTGAATTTGACTATTTACTTAGAGCAAGCCCACAGAATGTATAAACCTTTAAAAATTTCCACGTTTCTGGCTAAATTGTTACCTCACAAGGCTACATAATTTTTTTATATCAACAAAGCATTTATAAGGAAGCTGTAAAAGCTAGCGTTGAGGTATAAGACTCAGAAAATTTGGGTTCATAACTTTAGCTCCGCTGTATACTAAGTGTACCAGAAGGATTGTATTTATGTGTGTATATTTACATAAGAGAGTGAGCATGCATGTGTGAGAGGGAGCAAGCACAAAAGAGATTAATTTTACAGAGTTGAATCAAGCAGCAGTGGAGGGTTGGTAAAACCAAAATGTGATGGGGTAGGTTGGCAGGCTAGGACCCAGGGAAGAGTGGCAATTTGAATCCACAGGCACCTTTGTTCTAGTAAGACCTTCAGCTGATAAAATGATATCCTCCCATATTAAGGAGAGTAATCTGTGTTACTCAAAGCCCACTTATTTAAATGTTAATCTCATCCCAAACACCCTTCCCAGAAACACACAGTGTTCAAAACATATAGTTCAGAAAAACATATAGTTCAAAGTTCAAACTTGCTGATTGTTTAATATTCTTCCACACTAGATGGTCATTATACAGACTCCTAAGCAGGCCTGGGTAAACCCTGCTAATCTGCCCACCCCAGCTTCTCCCTCTAGGACCTCTCCAAGTTCAAAACAGGAGTGGCCTCGAAGTTAATTAGGTAACTTGATCTCTGCAGCAGATGGTTTTGGTCTGAACCCTTTGTGAGTCATAAGATTCTTTTCTATACCAGTGGTGAGGTATGTCGAATTTATATTCTGTTTAAAGATCACTTCAAAGCACTGAACTGCAAGCTTCAGAAATTTGTATGATTTTTAAAAAACAAACCAAATCAATCCAAACAGTACTAGAGTAAACCCCTTAGTTTTTACACCTTTGTGGTCAAGTTTGGGACCTCACGTTTAATTTCCACATTCTTAGGAAAAGAGTACTGTTGCTTGCCTTGGCAGCATATATGAGCTTCTCTGGTGAGTTAGATGGTAAAGAATCTATCTGCAATGCAGGAGATGCTGCTACTGCTGCTAAGTCGCTTCAGTCGTGTCCGACTCTGTGCGACCCCGTTAGACGGCAGCCCACCAGGCTCCTCCGTCCATGGGATTTTCCAGGCAGGAGTACTGGAGTGGGTTGCCATTGCCTTCTCTGGCAATGCAGGAGCCCTGGGTTCAATCCCTGGGTGAGAAAGATCCCCTGGGGAAGGTAATGGCTAACCACTCCAGTATTCTTGCCTGGAGAATTCCATGGACAGAGGAGTTTGGCGCGCTGCAGTCCATGGATCACAAAGAGTTGGACACAACTGAGTGACTAACACTTTCACTTTTGGCAGCATATATACTAAGAGTTGAATGTTTATAGTTCCAAGGAGTGGGGCTACAACACTAGAACAATGGTTCTTACCGCTGCAGTGTTTATAAACATCACCAGCAAAGGGCAGGCGTTCATTAAAGGCATGGATTCTGGACTCAGCCATTGGAAATCTGAATCTGTTAGTCTCTGATGATGTCTAAGAAGGTGGTGTCACTATTATTATTTTTTAATTAATGTAGTCTCCAAATGATGCTGTGGCAGGTGTTCTGAGTCACATTTCAAGCCGTGTTCTTAACTCTGGAATGTGCGGAGCCAAACTCACAGTGGTGAGCATTCCACAAACATGGAAAACACATAAATGTTTTCCTCTGGGAGAGCAAGGCTAGGATTAGGTTTGTTAGGGAAATGTGGCTTTTGATTTTACATAGGTGTTATTTACTTCATCAAGGATTTGCTTCCGTATTTCTGTTTAGCTTTAAAATGATCATTATGATTAAAAAATCAAATAGTACTGAGTTCTAATGAATGGAAGAGTTCTCCACATCTCCATCCTTACTGCCTTCCAATTCTCTTCCCCACCTCTCTCCTTCCAGTATCTGTCAGCTACACTAGTCATTGTAATGTTGTTGAGGCTGATAATGTTTACGTTCTGCAGTGTAACCTTAATTATGTCTTTAATTTCTAATTTGGGGGCAGACTTTTTGTTAGAGCTAAGTGTTTTTTTTTTTTTTTTTTTTTTTTTTTTTTCCCTTCAAAGTGGTTTTGTACTTTATAAAATA
>SJYV01048281.1:29892-45941 GCA_006410875.1 Neotragus pygmaeus | reverse complement strand
GTCCATCTAGTCAAGGCTATGGTTTTTCCAGTGGTCATGTTTGGATGTGAGAGTTGGACTATAAAGAGAGCTGAGCACTGCAAATTTGATGCTTTTTAACTGTGGTGTTGGAGAAGACTCTTGAACTGCAAGGAGATCCAACCAGTCCATCCTAAAGGAGATCAGTTCTGGGTGTTCATTGGAGGGACTGATGTTGAAGCTGAAACTCCAATACTTTGGCCACCTGATGCAAAGAGCTGACTCATTGGAAAAGACCCTGATGCTGGGAAAGATTGAGGGCAGGAGGAGAAGGGGACGACAGAAGATGAGATGATTGGATGGTATCACCAACTCAATGGACATGGGTTTGGATGGACTCCAGGAGTTGGTGAAGGACAGGGAGGCCTGGCATGCTGTGGTTCATGGGGTCGCAAAGAGTTGGACACGACTGAGCGACAGAACTGAACTGAACTGAGGTTATTTCTAAAGAGATGATAATGTTGAAGGACTGGTTTTCAAAACTTTATTGAGGAATAGCTGAGACAATAATTGTGTATATTTAAGTATACATTTTGATGATTTCATATATATAGACATTGTGGAAAGGTCACCAAGATTAAGATAATTTGTACATTCATCCTGTGACATGGTTGATTTTTTGTGTGAATGTGTGCGGTGAAAGCTGAAGATCTACTTCCAAACTTTTAAGTATCTACTTCCAACTTTTAAGTATCAATACCATGTATTAACTATAGTAACAATGATGTACATTGCACATTCAGAACTTATTCTTTTAATAACTGTAGCTTTGTACTCTTTGACCTGTATCATCCCCAATTTTCCGTTGCCCCAGCTTCTGACATCCATCTTTTTATTCTCTAATTCTATAAAATCAGATTTCTTTTATTCTTAGATTCCACATATAAGTGACACCATACAGTACTATGCTGCATTTTTCTTTCCATTTCTGACTTATTTCACTTAGCATAGTACCCTCCAGATTCATCTATATTATCACAAATGTCAAGATTTCTTTCCTTTTTATAGTAGAGTACGTTTACTCCTTGGAGGAAAAATTATGACCAACCTAGATAGCATATTCAAAAGCAGAGACATTACTTTGCTGACTAAGGTCCATCTAGTCAAGGCTATGGTTTACCAGTAGTCATATATGGATGTGAGAGTTGGACTGTGAAGAAGGCTGAGCACCGAAGAACTGATGCTTTTGAACTGTGGTGTTGGAGAAGACTCTTGAGAGTCCCTTGGATTGCAAGGAGATCCAACCAGTCCATTCTGAAGGAGATCAGCCCTGGGATTTCTTTGGAAGGACTGATGCTGAAGCTGAAACTCCAGTACTTTGACCACCTCATGCGAAGAGTTGAATCATTGGAAAAGACTCTGATGCTGGGAGGGATTGGGGGCAGGAGGAGAAGGGGACGACAGAGGATGAGATGGCTGGATGGCATCACGGACTCGATGGACATGAGTCTGAGTGAACTCCAGGAGTTGGTGATGGACAGGGAGGCCTGGCATGCTGCAGTTCATGGGGTCACAAAGAGTCGGACACGACTGAGTGACTGAACTGAACTGAACTGAATATTCCAGTCATACACACACAGACACACACACACACACAGAGAACACATTATTTTCTTTATTTGATTACTCATTGAAGGGCAGGTAGGTTACTTCCAGATCTTGGCTACTGTGAGAAGTGCTGCAATGAACATGGAATTGCAAATGACTCCTTGGGATACTGATTTTATTTCCTTTGGATATGTGTCCAGGGATGGGATTGCTGGATTGTAGAGGTTTACAGGGTGTATTTAATTGAAAAATTAGAAGCAGCATTTAAAGATATTTTTTCATTAGTACCTAGTATGTTCTGAACCAGGAGGAAGCCCAGAAACTGGATATATATACAGCCTTCAGGATGCTGAGACACTACCAACAGGGGCTGTTGAGGCCAAATAGTAAAAGGGCTTCCCTGTGATATATTCAGATTGGACTCCAGTTATTGCGATTCTTTCTTTTTTTTTCATGCTGGAGGATAATATAAATATTTTTAAATAAAAAATAAAGCAGACTACCACAACATTGGAAAGCAACTATATCCAATAAGCATTAGTAAATAATAAAATGGAATAATGTGGACTAAAAAAATTTAAAAAGAAGTAGAAATATACAGAATAGAGAAAATGAAATTTGGAACACAGAAATATGTAGGAAGACAAGGAACAGTTGCTTGTGGAGGTAGCCTCATTTTTAATGCTTTCTGCTTGCCACCTCCGTCATCACCTCTTGGTCTTTTCCTCGACTTCTAGGAATTCTTTTACTTTTCTTTCTGTAACTCATCCTTATTTCAAAAATTTCATACTTATTTTCATAGGAATGCATGGCAAAGTATCTTCAAGTCTACCTAAACACCATCAACATCTTCTTTTAAGTAATGTCCGTGTTACAATGTCTCTTTCACTTGCACTTTTTGGGCATAAGCATTGCTCTCTTAGATATTAGACAGGAAACAGACTAAGAGCAGAGACCAAGTGTTTCTTAACTGTGGCAGGAAGATTTTAAGATAGATTTTCAGGTCCACTTGTGGCAACTGTGAGTTCAGTCTGTCCTTAATTGCCATGATTAGTTCAATACATGACCCCTCACACTTCCCTGAAATAGAACTGTTAACAGGGAGATTGATCATGGATCCCTTGGGGGAACACTTCTTCGCACTGCTGTTTGGTTAACCTGCTTTTCCTTTCCATGGTTCCCAGAACTTCAAGACACTATGTAAGTCCAAGAAGGAATAGGAATCCTCTAGGTTCAACATGATATTTGCTCAGAGATTAATACCTGCTCCTCGTCTCTTTGGGGAAATCAGAGAGATCCTCTCTCCTGTGATTTGAAATAGACAAAAGTTCTCTTGAGAAACCTGTGCATTAAAAGTGAATTATAAAGTTTTTTTTTTTTTTAAACTGTCAGAATAACCACATGAGAAGAAACTATTACGACTCCTTTGGCAGATGAAATCCCTGCTCTGCCCAGATCCACACAGCTCCCTCTAGTCTCCACGTGGACCATCCCGAAAGCTCTTTCACTCCAATAACCAGACTGCTCTGCCATAGACCTGCCGCCAGAAAGCTAGAGACTGCTTGAGACTGTCTCCTCGTCACAGCTCTGAACCAATGATTGAGAGATGCAGGAGAAGAGATGCTTCTGCTCTCTTAAAAAAAAAAAAAATTATATATATATATTTATGTATTTGTTTGTTTGGCTACTCTGAGTCTTAGTTGTGACACTCGGTTTCTTTGATCTTCCTTGTGGCACGCAGGATCTTTAGTGATGGCATGTGGGATCTAGTTCCCCAGCCGGGGATCCATCCCAGGCCCCCTGCATTGGGAGCGTGGAGTCTNACATCACTGACTCGATGGACATGAGTCTGAGTGAACTCCAGGAGTTGGTGATGGACAGGGAAGCCTGGCGTGCTGCGATTCATGGGGTTGCAAAGAGTCGGACACGACTGAGCGACTGAAATGAATTGAACTGATATTTATCAATATGACATGTTAACTGTTGATTTTTAAAATGTTACATAAAAGGGAACATATCATATATCTTATTCTATAATTTATCTTTCTACTTTAAAATCTACTTTGAGATCTTTCTATATCAGTACATATAGGTCTACCTCATTTTTTTTAAAAAAACTTTCGCAGTTTTCTATTTTATGGATTTACCATGCCCTACCACCCAACCCACCCTTTTTTTGTGTGTATTTCCTGCTGTTAAAAACAATATTGCAATGATTACCCTCCTATATGCCTCTTGGTACCCATCTGAAGTGTTTTTCTCTAGGATAAGTACCTAGACATAAATGGATTGGGTCAAAGGGTATGCCTATTTTCCCCCACTTTATTATGAAACTTCCAAACAAACAGCAAAGATTAAATAAACTTAAGTGAACACCAGTGTGTCACTATCTACCATTTTACCATTGACATTTTTGTATACTTATTTTATCATATACCTATCAATTCTTCTGTCCATCCATTAACCTATCTCATATTCTGATGTCTTCACAAGTAAATACAGTACACTTTCCCCTAAATACTACAACTTGCATATAGTTGAGTAGTGTTAAATTTTTTTAGAGTTTTGATTTATTTTGATGTAGAATGTTTAGATCTTACATGAACATTCATGGAGTTTTGACAAATTGTATGCCCATGTCTCACTGAACTCCTTCAAAATTAGAACGTAAACATCACCCAGGGAATTTTCCTCATGCCCTTTCTTACCTGTACACACACAGAATCAACTACTTTTCTGACACTTTTCCATCCTTTTGCCTGTTCTAGAACTTAAAATGAAGTCATACTGTATATATTCTTTTTGTAAGGCTTTTCATTGTTCCACAGCCTCACAAACATTTAGTATTGTTCCTTTCGCATTTGAGCCCATTCCAGAGGTGTCATTTCAGTTCAGTTCAGTCGCTCAGTTGTGTCCAACTCTTTGTGACTCCATGGACTGCAGCATGCCAGGCATCCCTGTCCATCACCAACTCCCAGAGGTTATTCAAACTCATGTCCATCGCATTGGTGATGCCATCTAACCATCTCATCCTCTGCCATCCCCTTCTCCTCCTGCCTTCAATCTTTCCCAGTATCAGGGTCTTTTCCAATAAGTCAGTTCTTCACATCAGGTGGCCAAAGTATTGGAGTTTCAGCATCAGCATCAGTCCTTCCAATGAATATTCAGGACTGATTTCCTTTAGGATGGACTGGTTGGATCTCCTTGCAGTCAAAGGGACTCTCAAGAGTCTTCTCCAACACCACAGTTCAAAAGCATCAATTCTTTGACACTTTCTTTGTAGTCCAACTCTCACAGCCATACATGACTACTGGAAAAACCATAGATTTGACTAGACGGATCTTTGTTGTCAAAGTAATGTCTCTACTTTTTAATATGCTGTCTAGGTTGGTCATAGCTTTTCTTCCAAGGAGCAAGCGTCTTTTAATTTCAGGGCTGCAGTCACGATCTGCAATGATTTTGGAGCCCAAAAGGTAAAGTCTCTCACTGTTTCCATTGTTTGCCCATCTATTTGCCATGAAGTGATGGGACTAGATGCTATCATCTTAGTTTTCTGAATGTTGAGTTTTAAGCCAACTTTTTCACTCTCCTCTCTCACTTTCATCAAGTGGCTCTTTAGTCCTTCACTTTCCCCGATAAGGGTGGTGTAATCTGTGTATCTGAGGTAACTGATATTTCTCCCAGCAATNGTGAAATCGTCAGGGGTTCTTTAGGTGGCTCAAAGAGCTCCTTTCCAGTCCTTTATGTCTCAGCATAAAGGAGAATTAGCAAGAGACAGAGTGGTCGATAAGAAGTGAGATTTATTAGAACAGGATGCTTGTGTCTACGGCTATACCACCCTGAACACACCAGATCTCATCTGATCCCAGAAGCTAAGCAGGGTCGGACCTGTTTAGTACTTGGATGGGAGAACAGGATGCTTGTGAGGCTTACAAGTGGGCAGGGGAGCATTGCATTGCCATGCTCCAAAAACTTACTGGGCCACAGTGTTATAATCAAAGGAACAGTGGTGGGGAGAGAAAGACCACTCTTCTCCTCATTTTTGAGCAGACATCATGCTTCCTTCATGAGCTCCTCCCCCACGTTGGGCAGATGAGTCTTCCTGTCCCTACATGGTCCAGCTGGGACTATCATGGCACTATGGAAATATTATTTCAGCTCTCAGTGCGATGAGGGTATTTACTTTGAAATGCCATCTTTCAATAAATTATTGTTTTTCATGTGTACAGAGAGCGTGTCCTAGGGTCACTAACTTACTGAGCTCACTGGGCAGGATGTGGGGCTCATGTCACCATTGTTTTGTTGTTTGGGGGGATGTCTCATGCTTCTGCCGCATGGTTTTATTGCCAAGCAAGCCTGCTTGGTTTTCTGGTTAGGTAGATCTGTTTTCTTAAGTGATCATTAATGTACAGTGGTCTCCCATACTTTTTTCTTTACTTACAATCTTCTAGTGGGGTTAAGTATTTAATCCCCTCCTTTGTCCTAGTTTGTCCCTTTACTTTGTCCCTATCAAAGGTGGGATGGGGGCGGGGGAGAACATTCTAGCAAAGGGAACAGCATGTGCAGCGTTCCCAAGGCAGAAAGTGAGCTCGGGTGTTCCAGGGTCTGAAAGAAATCCGTTGTGTCTACAACCTACTGACGCCTTCTTGTGGCTTCCATTTGGGAATATGCTTTTTACCCTTAGGTTAAACGTAGCAACTAAGGGGATACACACAGAAGCTCATAGAAAAGTGTCAGGCAAATAATCATGACATCAATACCAGCCATGATCATTACTGTTGATATTATTTTTATTGTTGTGGAACAGGGTTTCTAATTGCTTCTTTTGTGTGATTTTGGTGATTAGTGTCATCATCTGGTTTTCCGAGGATGTAAATAATTGTGACTTGAGAAAAAATATTTTCCTTGTTTACAACAGTGATGTATGAACAGTAAGTGTTCTGGTGTGAACTGGTCTGATGATCCCAGTTCTTCTAGGAAACTTCTTCTAAACTTCTCCAGGAAAGAATTCACACGTAAGAAAGACCCAGCAGTTTGTGCTCAATTTTACACCTTTCATTGGCTGCTGAATAGATAGTCCAGGTTAATTATTTAAAATTTCTTGTAGCTCAGAATCATATCTTGTACTTTTGTACAACCATTGCCTATCTAATTTCAAAGACACTTTATTTTCATTGATAGTTAATTTCTAGCTTTCTTTTATAACTGTGTTTTATCTTTGCTAAGGTGCATGTTTTTCCTACACTCACATCTGTGATGGGTCACATGTTATAATTGGTCTTATGCCACAGTCTAATTGGCCACATTTTTCCCTTGGTGTCATAACAGACAGTTATGATCAAGAGTAAGTTGAATCTGACAAAATCTGGTACACACCTTCATTAAATGACCAGCAGGTCCCAAGATACTCAAATATCAGGTCTCAAAGCAATGCTTTTTTTACTTCAGCAGTTTCCTTTCCTAGAGGTGTGAAAAGTCATATATCTTTCTAATTCAATAACAGTTCAGTTTCCTCTAGAGAGAGATTCCTAACAGGGTCACTCATTCTGATGGTCAGTTTGTGAGGTGCACACAGGTGTCTGGTTGAGGGGAGGCTTCTGTCTGGCCAGCCCTGCACAGTTGAACTTGCCCATAGAAAGAAGAGCATGTTTGAAATTTATCTGCTCAGAGCGATTGCTCTTTATAATTTGTCTACCCAGGGCAGTCACCTTGTTGTAATTCAAACAAGTAGGACATATTTTGTGCCAGCAACGGGTTTCATCCTTGACACTGTAGGCTTAACCTGTTTGCGTCTCTTTTCTAGTCAATCATCCCTCTGTCTTCACTGTCTGTACGTTTTTGTCTTACTGTCATTTAATGAGTCTAAGCTTAAAGGATTCCCAATTTAGTTTCTTTCTCTCTGCATGCTGTGTGCTGTTGCTTCAGCCATGTCTGACTCTTTGCAACCCCTTAGCCTGTAGCCTGCCAGGCGCCTCTGTCCATGGGATCCTCCAGGCAAGAATACTGGAGTGAGTTGCATGGCCTCCTTCAGAGAATCTTCCTGACTCAGGGATCAAACCCCTGTCTCTTATATCTTCTGCATTGGTACACAGGTTCTTTACCACCACCTGGGAAGCCCCTACTAAAGATGCAGATAAACACTGTCTCTGGAATACTTTATTTATTTATTTATTTATTGCCTCTTGGAATCAATTCCCCTTNTCCTTCAGAGAATCTTCCTGACTCAGGGATCAAACCCCTGTCTCTTATATCTTCTGCATTGGTACACAGGTTCTTTACCACCACCTGGGAAGCCCCTACTAAAGATGCAGATAAACACTGTCTCTGGAATACTTTATTTATTTATTTATTTATTGCCTCTTGGAATCAATTCCCCTTCTTTTGGTAACTGTTCTGATTTTTCTGTGGACATATCACTCCTGCTAATATGTTCATTCAGGGAGTGGGGCAGGGGCCTCAGTGGGGTGGGTGGCAGGGAGCACCTGGCCGAGGTGTAAGCCAGTCAGCACATTATACTCCCCTGACCCCAGGGGACCCTGACGCAAACTGGATTAAGAAGATACAGTGGGATTTTTTTTTTTTTTTTTTTTGCTCTGGGAATCCTGGTGAGGAGTCCATGTTGTTTATGGACTTCGACAAAAGAGGGTTTATGGACTGGAGCTGCTGTAGTGGCCTTGAGACCCCAATGGGGGGAATCCTCCCCAAGAATGCAGCCAACAGCCTGGGTGGTTGAACTGGAAGGACAAGAGAAACTGTCCAGATTACGTCCTTTGGGAATTTGAAAACAGCTAGCTGTGTCTGAAGCCAAAAATATTTCTGAACTTTTTATTATGTGAACAGATAAATTTTACTTATACCCATTTGGGTAGGCTAGTTTGTAATTTGCAGTTGAAGAGTACTGATATACCCTCTTGGGTAACCGTTGATCTGAAACTATAATAGATCCATTTCCTTTATAGCTATAAATAGAATGACCTTGGTTGGTTCTGTCTCCATCTCTCAGTTTGTGTCTCTCTTCTGTGTCTCTCTATTTCTTGCTCCATTGCTCTGTTTCTGCTTTTACTCTCTTCCTCTGGGAGATTTACCAAGCTCATGCTGCTGCTTTTTATTGTGACGAATTAGGAAAAAGAGTATCATCTTTTAGCCCCAAAGAGAAGTGGCTNCTCTATTTCTTGCTCCATTGCTCTGTTTCTGCTTTTACTCTCTTCCTCTGGGAGATTTACCAAGCTCATGCTGCTGCTTTTTATTGTGACGAATTAGGAAAAAGAGTATCATCTTTTAGCCCCAAAGAGAAGTGGCTTGTGCTGACTTGAGAGATTCTGTTGTTACATTTGTTCTGGTTTTACTGACCATTCTTGTTCTAGTTTTTATATTAATAGATAGAAGGCTCTGGATCTGAGGAGGAAATGTTTTTGTTAGCTAGGTTTGTAAAATATGAATGAACTCAAGACAGTAGAAGGATTAGTGAGGAGTTGCTGTTTCTTAACAGATATTCTTAGATTCGGAGAATGTTGTAATCTTTAGCAAACAGGCGTCAATTATTATTGCTAAACAAAGTTCTGAAAATAAAGAACACTTATTGATTCAAGTTCAGATGGAGTAATTGTGGTTCATGTATGATGAGTAAGGTGATGGAATGTGAACTACGTGAAGGTAGGAATTTTTATCTTAGTCATTACTATGCAAGTGCTAAATACATAGAAGGTACACAATAAATACTGATGGGAGGAATGAAAAAGTGTTTCAGTGAATGAATGAGTTAGGATTCATGTCTTTTGGTTGAGTACACTCAATACTTGTATTAATACATATCATGTTCATTACCAGTTTAAAGGCGTTAAGTATATATATTTTAGCTATTTTAAATATTAAGTGTGGAAATTCCTCACTTGAAAAGGTGTTTTTCATAATAAAGTCCAAGCATAACTTTCTTTTTTTTAAATGTAAATTTATTTATTTTAATTGGAGGCTAATTACTTTACAGTATTGTATTAGTTTTGCCATACATCAACATGAATCCCCCATGGCTTTCTAGTTTTACTGTTTTTGCCCAGATTCTATTACCTCAAGAGTTTCCTGCCATTGAACTTAAATTGTGGCAACTCCTATGGATTTTCCTGGTGGTTCCATGGTAAGAATCTGCCTGCTAGTGCAGAATAGGTGGGTTTGATCCCTCGTGTGGAAATATCCCCTGGAGAAGGAAATGGCAGGAACCAACTCCAGGGTTCTTGCCTGGGAAATCCCATGGGCAGAGGAGCCTGGCAGGCTACCGTCCATGGGGTCACAAAGATTTGGATATAACTTAGTGACTGAACAATGAAAACAACAGCAATAATAAGGAGAGATGACCTCTCACTATGAACAGATTCCTCCTTATTTCCCTTGAAAGTGTCCTAGCTGGGAGAACCAAATAGCTTACCACAGATTGTAGATTTCTATATATCTGAATTCATGCTGATTTCATCCAGAGGTGAAGGGATAACTCACAATTTTTATATGGAGATAGAACATCTATTCTGTGGCCCTGTGAGATGTCCCTGGATTCCTAATAGGTTCAGTTAGATCAGGTTAGTACAGCCCCTTTCAGACCAAGCCCCTATTTTATCATACTACTCTCCATCATGGGTGGCAGCAGGATCCTTCATTCCATAGAACATTAGCCACTGGGTGCCTCTCCAGAGTCATGCTAAATCACTAAACTGTGTCCCCATTTGAATTCTAAAGTCCACTTGACCCATTTGGGTAAACACACCCAGAATCTCAATAAAATTTTGTGCTAGACAGTCCCCTATTTTCAGCTGATTTTTCCTGTATTTCTATTTGCATGGAGGGAAGTCTACATCCAGCTGATGATTTACTTACATAGCTAATGCTTCTTAGAGCCCCAACTTAGGGCAAATATTTGTATAGTTTTCTTTCATCAAAAGCTATTCTTTACAAAGAACATGCAGGCAGCACTTTACCAGAGTGCATTTTTCATCTGCTTGAATGACATGTTGTATAAAGTCTTCAGAGAGAATCTTCGCGCTGCAGATAAACAATAAAACAGAGTTATTCCCGACAGGGGATTTAAAGTCACAGCCCATTACGCTTATTGACAAAGGACAAATTATTCTCTTCATTGTATCCAGTACAGGGAGCCAAGGGATCCAGACTCCTAACTCATCACTTTATTCCCTTTCCTCTCCAAAATTACTTACTGGAAATATAAAGTATAATGACTGTATGTTGGGTGATTACATAATTTTTCATCTTACTGAATTCTTCCGTTTTTCATTTAAGGCTGAATTCTTAATAAAAGAGCTTGCTCACATTCTCAGGAAGTATTTGATCTTGCTCGGCGTGACTTAAACCTTAAATGTTTCATATGGTTTACATTGCAGTGCTTTCGTAATTGAATCAGTGCCACACTCCATTCGCTCCATCGTTTCATTTTTTTGAAACCGCACTCTTGCCTGAAAATTGAAAAGCTACATTTAATGAAGTTAAAGGCTCAGACTTTGAAATGTTAACTTTTGTTGTGCAGTATAAATTAATCACGGTAATCTATTTACAGAAGACTCATCCTAACTCTTTCCTTGGGTGTCCACATAGGCAAGTGGAAGAGGGTAGTAAACAGAATTGTCTTGATGATCAAAGTCAAAATAAACAAAATTTTGTGGCAAGGGTAAGTAGTATTATACCCAGTCAATATAAATGCCTCTTTTGATGGAATTCTCTGGACAGGAGTATATTTCTGTCTGAAATGCAACACAAGGTTTAAACAGAGCCAAGGGACTCATAGATTTTAGACTGGCATCCTTTATTCCTCTCTAATGTGGCAAAACATTACAGGCCTTGTGATTGATTTTCACTGGATTCACAAAACCTGAAGGTAACATCCACCTAGGGACAGAGAGTCCTCAGATGAAAATCAGATAATTTGACTATCATCACCGAATGCTTGACAAGTTATATAACTCTTTTTATGTTAAAGATCTGTTGTACATGTTTAGTTTTTTAGTAGGTCATATGAAAACAGTCTCAGTAACCTTAAGTGAATAGGAGGAGTGAAACCTCCCATCCATTGATACGCTAACCAGATGAGGCATAAAATTAAAAATGTAGTAAAGTTAGGTAGGCATACACTCAAATCTATCTTGCTCTGTAATCCAATATTGGGAAGTTCCTTAACTTCTTTGGGTCTTGTTTTCTTATTTATCAATGCAAATTCTTTTTGGAAAAAATTAATTGCAAAAAATGAGTATCTTTTACTATAAAATTGTTGCATCCAGTTTTTTTTTTTTCATGTGTGCAGAAAGCTTGCAATGGAAATGGAATGGAAATATGCAATGGAAATATTTAAATGAAAGTTTTACAGCCTTTTCTTTATTGTCTTATTTTGTTGTTGTTCAGTCACTAAGTCGGGTCTGACTCTTGGCGACCCCATGAACTGAAGCATGCCAGGCTTCCCTGACTTTGACTTTTTCCCAGAATTTGCTCAAACTCATGTCCATTGAGTTGGTGATGCCATCCAACCATCTCATTCTCCGTTGCCCTTCTCTCCTCCTGCCCTCAATCTTTTCCAGCATCAGGGTCCTTTCCAATGAGTCAGTTCTTTGCATCATGTGGCCAAAGTCCTGGAGCTTTAGCTTCAGCAGCAGTCCTTTCAGTGAATATTCAGGGTTGATTTCCTTTAGGATTGACTGGTTCAAACTCCTTGCTGACCAATGGACTCTCAAGAGTCTTCTTCAGCATCAGAATTTGAACGCTTCAATTCTTCAGTGGTCAGTTTTCTTTATGAAGTAACTCTCACATCCATACATGACTACTGGAAAAACCATCCCAGGTAAATATGTAAGAAGCATAAATAAGCTTCATGGAAAAACAACACTTGCTATAAGTTTTATAAAATTATGGGGACGCCTAGATAGAGCAATACAGTGTCTGAAACAATTTCAGAGGTAAGAGAAAGTGGTAAAAGATGCTGGAAATAGAAGTGAGGTGAGTCATGGAGAGTTTTGAAGGTCAAGACAGCACTGAGGCTTTGGCCAGAAAATGGGAAACACTGAAGAGGTCTGAACAAGAAAGTGAAATAAGACATTAGGTAGACCAGGCTGGAATCCTGAAAACCAGTTAGGAAGGATCTACAAGAGTGAATGCTAAAGAAGCATTATGGTTTATGGCACCAGGATAGCCTAGTTGTGTGAAGGAAGAAGAATCAGGACTTGACAACTAATTGAGAAATGTGGGCAAATAAAGATGACTGTAGTTTTCAGCCACAAAACTTAGAAATATGTTGTTACCACTGAGAGAGAGACTAGAGGAAAATGTTTTCAGGAAAGATGAAAAGTAGATAGAATTCAGAATTGATTACAATGGTTTCCAAATCAAATTAGACCCCATTATATAAAAGAATCGTATCCTCTAACTATTGGTAATTGCTGTTGCTATTAGAAGCTCACATGTATGCTTGAGAGAGTTTCTGAACATTTTTAGATTGTTCCTCCCTAACAAAAGTATTCAAAGAGTAGAATCTTTAGAAGAATCCCTGTGGTGAACTCTTCTGTAAAAAGAAAAACATATATGTTTAATGCCTTCCAACTTTCCTGTTTTGTGCCTTGGCATTTTTACTTTATTGGGTTAAAATAATGATAACCTCAGAACAAGTCTGTCTTGACTTTTGATTTCTGTCTGCCAGGTTCTTACCCCAGTATTGAATGATAGGTCGAATGTCTCTTTGAAACAGGTCCCAAGTGACCTGTGGGAGAACCAACAACCCATTTTTACAACTTCTCAAAATAGCTGTCAAGGCCCAGGGCATTCTGTACCTCTTGATTTCTTAGGAAGTATTGAGCCTCTGTCTGTCTTCATAAGAGAGTAGGAGGAACCATGAAGTTGTGGTTCATTAATCTGCAACTCTGTGCCATGTAGGAAGTGAATGGGCTGGATGGAGATTCACAGGCATTTAAGAAAACCTGCATATGTTCTCACTAAGTTGCTTCTGATCTGTTTTATGGGTTAGAAAACTTCCTTCCCCCTGTACAATGCATTACACATGTGCTGTGTGCTAAGTTGCTTCATTGTGTCTGACTCTGTGCAACCCTATGGACTGTAGCCCACCAGGCTCCTCTGTCCATGGGATTCTCCAGNTATGGGTTAGAAAACTTCCTTCCCCCTGTACAATGCATTACACATGTGCTGTGTGCTAAGTTGCTTCATTGTGTCTGACTCTGTGCAACCCTATGGACTGTAGCCCACCAGGCTCCTCTGTCCATGGGATTCTCCAGGTAAGAATACTAGAGTGGGTTGTGATGCCCTCCTCCAGGGGATCTTCCCAACCCAGGGATTGAACCCGTGTCTCTTACATCGCTTGAATTGGCTGGTGGGTTCTTTACCACTAGCACCACCTGGGAAGCCCATAAAAGGCATTAAAAGTGAAAGTGTAGACACTTAGTCATGTCTGATTCTTTTCAACCCCATGGACTGTAGCCCGCCAGGCTCCTCTGTTGTGGACTTCTCTAGGCAAGAGTATCGGAGTGCTTTGCCATTCCCTTCTCCAGAGGATCTTCCAGACTGAGGAATCGAGCCTGGGTCTCCCGCATTGCAGGCAGATTGTCTGCCATCTGAGCCACAAGAGAAACCCTTAACATCTCCCCAAACCTGAGTTCTTCTGAGCAGTCCCCATTTTACCTTTGTAAGCACAGTTCATGTTCCATGACCAGAGACGGGATTTCAGATTGTCTGTTATTTGAGAGTTTTGCTTAGGAGATGTGAGTGGAGATGATTGCCTGCTCATTCTAGGAGAGTAATCCCCGTTAGAGAGACAACAGTTTTCTTTTTCTTTGGGGTTAGTGTTAGGGTGTGGGCAGTGTACAAAAAAGGATAATACTGTTATGACTTGAGAATTATATTCAATCAGGCAGTGTATAATTTTCTTATAAATATATAAAGGAACAGGTTTTTTTTGGCTTTTGTTATTTTCTTCACAATCACTTAACTACTTTCCATTGGAGTATAATTGCTTTAGAATGTTGTGCTAGTTTCTTCTGTACAACAAAGGGAATCATCTGTATGTGTACATACACATGTGTGTGTACGTATATACACATTCCCTCCCAGCCCTCTAGGTCATCACAGAGCATCGGGCTGAGCTCCCTGTGCTATATGGCAGCGTCCCACTAGCTATCTATTTTACACATGATAGTGTATATAGGTAGGTCAATGCTACTCTATCAATTCATCCTACCCTCTCCTTTCCGCTCTGTGTCTGAAAATCTATGGTACCTATTCTCTCTAGAGGCTTAAGACTTGTGGAGAGTAAGAGGCATTTTATAGAACTGTTCTGTTACAAAAGGAGTTTCTCTCATGCTTTTAGTCTCTTTTCTAGATATGTAAAGTTTTTTTAAAGCAAAATTCTAGTTAATTTCAAGTTTAACCCAACATGATTTCAATGCTACAGAAATGCTTTAAAAGAATGAAAAAAAAATAGACATCTGATATGAAAAAGTCTCCTTAATTTATTACTTCCCTCTCTCATTCTGCAAACCATTTTAAAAGATCAAGAAAAATGTAAAGCACAGATAAAACCTTTCATCATCTATGGAAAGAAATCCAAAAATATTTGTAAAAGCTTAAAAAAAAAAAACAAAACACAGCAAAACTGAGTTCATGTAAAGACCACATCAGAGAACCAGAGAAAGCAGAGCAGGAAGAGTCTAGTCTTGGCAGAACCCAGAAGCTGTCAGCAGTTTCTGAAGGTGAAGAGCACAGTGGGAAAGGCAGAAAGTGATGTTTCTGTTTGCAGCAGTCAGTGCAGAACCAGGGGTGAAGGAGGTGGCATCAGAGCCATCTGGCCACAGCGTGGTTCTGAAGACTAATGGCAATAATGCTCCACAAAGAGTCAAGCAAAACACCCATTTTCCTACAAGCTGTTCTGGTCAGCAACTGACCACAAAGAAAATGGACATTTTGATAGAAAAGTTAATTCTCCAAAAATGTCCATGGGGGAAAAAAAAAAAAAAGTAGAATGATTTCTATAGAAGAAACAGTAAAATGTCCAGGTGATAGCAACATAAAGCACCAGGATAGTTTTACAGGGGTGGGTACTACCAAACTATTAATGAATAGACAATTTCACCACTGTTTAAACTGATTAGGAGCACAGAAAAAGGATGATGAAATATTTCATTTTTTTTTAAGAGAGAGAACAAAAAATTACCAAAATCAAACACAGATTGTTGAGAAGGAAAAAAATACTACTATAGGTCACTAACCCCAATACCTGTAATTAATATTCATAAGTAAATAGTCCCTATTAAAAGGTTTTGTGATACTGAACTAGATTGGTCATGATATAAGGAGAAAAATCATAATTAGCTGCATGTATGCTGAAAAAGTATTTGATCAAATTCAACTTCCACTCAGAATAATTACAATCAATAAGCTTACATGAATTCTTTCTGAAGTTGATAAAATGTCATCTTGAGGAACAACCATCCCAT
>SJYV01048281.1:0-29398 GCA_006410875.1 Neotragus pygmaeus | reverse complement strand
GTACTCCTTTTCCTATTTGGAACCAGTCTGTTGTTCCATGTCCAGTTCTAACTGTTGCTTCCTGACCTGCATACAGATTTCTCAAGAGGCAGGTTAGGTGGTCTGGTATTCCCATCTCTTTCAGAATTTTCCACAGTTGATTGTGATCCACACAGTCAAAGGCTTTGGCATAGTCAATAAAGCAGAAGTAGATGTTTTTCTGGAACTCTCTTGCCTTTTCCATGATCCAGCGGATGTTGGCAATTTGATCTCTGGTTCCTCTGCCTTTTCTAAAACCAGCTTGAACATCAGGGAGTTCACGGTTCACGTATTGCTGAAGCCTGGCTTCGAGAATTTTGAGCATTACTTTACTAGCATGTGAGATGAGTGCAATTGTGCGGTAGTTTGAGCATTCTTTGGCATTTCCTTTCTTTGGGATTGGAATGAAAACTGACCTTTTCCAGTCCTGTGGCCACTGCTGAGTTTTCCAACTTTGCTGGCATATTGAGTGCAGCACTTTCACAGCATCATCTTTTAGGACTTGAAACAGCTCCAATGGAATTCCATCACCTCCACTAGCTTTGTTTGTAGTGATGCTTTCTAAGGGCCACTTGACTTCAGATTCCAAGATGTCTGGCTCTAGATTAGTGATCACATCATCATGATTATCTGGGTCATGAAGATCTTTTTTGTACAGTTCTTCCGTGTATTCAGATGCCAAATCAAAGAGGAAATTGTGATGACTGGCAGGATACTAGCATGGTGTTAAATGTTTCTTCCCACAGTTTGCTTTATTAATTGCAAGGCATTAAAAGGAAAAAGTAACTACAGAAAGGAGAAAGTGGGCAAGAATTTGACCACATGATCAAAATAAACATCACCAATACATACCATTTGCTCCAGATACCATAGTATGAAGACATCATCACCTACACAGAGGGCCTGAGAGTGAATAACCTGAATCTAATCACAAGCCTTCTTACATGAACAGTGCAAAGAAACAGAGGAAAACAATAGAATGGGAAAGACTAGAGACCTCTTCAAGAANATCTATTTCCCATGAAGTGATGGGACCAGATGCCACGATCTTCGTTTTCTGAATGTTGAGCTTTAAGCCACCTTTTCCACTCCCCTCCTTTAGTCCCCCAACCAGGGATCAAATCTTCATCTTTTGCTTTGGAAGGCAGATTCTTAACCACTGGACCACAAGGGAAGGCTGCATTGAATAGTTTAGAGTTAATGGTGCCAGTGTTAATAGATTGGTCAGTGGTTCTCATCTGAAATGGACCAGTTTTTATATCAAAGGTTAGTCTTGGTGACTACTCAGAAATAAGCTCCTACAATGGGCCTCTAAATGCAGAAATGAAGGAGATAAAGAGATCCAGAGAGAAGGGACAAGTTTGATAATGATGATGATGTTTGCCAAAAGCCTCAGTCTATGGGTCACTAAGATCGGAGAATTTGGGTGCAATTAGAAGGAAAAAAAAAAATTGGAGAAGGCAATGGCACCCTTGCCTGGAAAATCCCATGGATGGAGGAGCCTGGTAGGCTGTAGTCCATGGGATCACACAGAGTCGGACACGACTGAGTGACTTCACTTTCACTTTTCACTTTCATGCATTGGAGAAGGAAATGGCAACCCACTCCAGTGTTCTTGCCTGGAGAATCCCAGGGACGGGGGAGCCTGGTGGGCTGCCATCTCTGGGGTCACACAGAGTTGGACACAACTGAAGTGACTTAGCAGTGGCAGCAGAAGGAAAAATACAGAAAAGCAATTAGAAGCAAAAATAGTTATTTGGTTTTAGGGAACAGCAAGAATCTTAGCTACCAGTATCTTTAATGACCACTTGCTTCTTAATTGACCTGGTCCAGTCAGTTACAGGATACTGTGGGCCAAGAAAGATGCAATAAAGATTTTGGAATGAAAGCAATTTCCTTTTTATTCTGGTATTGGGGGAGAAAGTATAATTTAAACAGTTACAGTCTCTTTTTGTTAGTAAGAAATAATTATAGTTACAATGTAGTCTGTGCTTCTGATATTGCCAGGCATTGTGCTAGACATGCAGATGTTTTCTTATGTAATCTCCCCAGCAACTTAATGATATAAATATATTCTTATTTAAAAATTTGAAGAATGACCTAGGATTACCAAGGGGCAAGTCAGGCTTTAGAACTCATTCTCTCTGAATTCAGTGAGCTGTGCTAAGAATTTTCATTCCATGTTTGTGAGTTTCTCTCTTACTCTTCCTTGAAACGCTCCTAAATATGTGGGATGAATCCATATGGTATCTTATTTTTACCCTTGGACAGGGGGTCTAGTTGGATATTCTGGTGTCAAAACAAAGATGTGGTTGGCAAGCGAGCAGTCAATGATGCCTTGCATGCAGATAAGAGCAAAGGAAAGATTTTGAAGCAACAGGACCAGAATAACACAGAGATCTAGACTGTAAGACCAAGACAGCTGGCAGGATTGGACTAAAAGGATTATGGCAATTTATCAGAACTGTGGGTGAATCAGAGGCTTAGCAACCAGATTTATTAATGTTCAAAGAATTTGAGGTTAAGAACTTAAATCTTCCCCAGCTCAGAAGGAAATTGATCTTAGTGCCTGAAACTGGGACAGAAGCTACTGGTGAAAGCAGAAAACAAGCCAGTATGGGGTCAACAAAAATCACATAGATCATCTTCCCTTTAACCAGCTCCATGATTTGAGGGAATAGCTGGAGAGTTGAATAGCTTGCCTCTTGCATATCATGGAGATATTTTGCCACACCCGGTCCATGTGCATTGTTATTGTTGTTCAGCTGTAAGAGATGGAATAAAATTTATTACATTTGCTGTTCAGTCACCACGTCATATCCAACTCTTGGTGACCCCATGAACTGCAGCACACTAGGCTACCCTGTCCCTCACCATCTCTCAGAGTTTGCCCAAGCTCATGTCCATTGAATCAGTGATGCCATCCAACCATCTCATCCTCTGTTGCCCCTCTTCCCCTGCCTTCAATCTTTCCCAGCATCAGAGACTTTTCCAATGAGTCGGCTTTTCGCATCAGGTAGCCAAAGTACTGGAGCTTCAGGATCAATCCTTCCAATGAATATTCAGAGTTGATTTCCTTTAGGATTGACTGATTTGACCTCCTTGCAGTCCAAGGGACTCTCGAGAGTCTTCTCTAGCATCATAGGAGGAAAACATCAATTCTTTGGTGCTCTGCCTTCTTTATGGCCCAGGTTTACATCCCAGATATGACTCCTTGGAAGACCACAGCCTTAATGATATGGACACAGCTGAGTGAGTGAGCACACACATAGGAAATACTAGGCATTGTACTAGAGAAATGTGTGTGGTTAAGTTGCTTCAGTCATGTCTGACTCTGCAGCCCCATGCGCTGTAACCTGTCAGGCTCCTCTGTCCATAGAATTCTTAAGAATGCTGAAGTGGGGTGCCATGCTCTCCTCTAGGGGGTCTTCCCTACCCACAGATTGAACCGACGTCTTTTACATCTCCTGCTTTGGTCGGCAAGTTCTTTATCACTAGCAGCACCCGATCACTCGAGAAACAAGAGTGACCAAAAGAGCTTATTTCAGTCTTATTTCATGGACTTTATCACCTTGCAAGAGGGAGCAGGGTCATTGAAATAATCACCCAGAAACAGGAAATTGTAAATAAGATCAGAGCTGTGGCCAAGCAATGGTTGGGATCACACCAGACTATCACAGAGGGAACTGACATCCTTAGGAAAGACAGGTCTTGGAAATGAGGAGTTAAAGTGGCAAGAGTAGGCATTATTGGCAAAGAAGCCTGGAGAAGAGGCTTCCAGGCAGAGGAGACAGCATGTGCTAGGTTGAACCATATGGAATTGCTGCTTTGAAAGGTCAGAAATGGTTGAATATCAAATAATTCACATGGCTTATTTACGACATGTGGTGCTCATAGCAAAATTCAAAACACTATGCCTAATAATAAGGTCATTAATATGCTTTTTGTACTCCTTGTTTTTTTGTTTTTATTTTTTGTAATCCAGACAGTGACCCCAGTGCAGATAAACAAAATGTCAAATGACAGTGGATTAAGAGAGGTCCAAAGGAGGCGTAGGAGTCCTCAGAGAGAATGAGTCCTAGAGAAACCAAGTGTTCCAATGGCAGAACCTGTTCCGTGCATATGGTTGCCTCAGGAAGAAACTCCAGTGAGCTGCCCCCAACTCCTGTTCTCCATAGCTTCAGGGGTATGGTATGGTTTCCCATCAAGGGCATGGGCAAGTGTCTGCTTGGCTGAATATGTGCTAGCTAGTCCTCACCTTCCCTCTTGCTCATTAAAGGAAGTGACAGTGTTGAAATTAGTCCTATACGCTTGTCTCTTTGGCTGTGTCCATGGAGTGTCCCGTTGACAGTGAGATCTGTGTAGACATCACGTGGCATGATGACTCAGGGGCTTGTTGAGTCATTTACTGTATCCTTCTGAATGAAATTTGTTGGGCCTGATTACTTGGGAAAATGCCCCAGATATTGGAGGCGCAGGAGAATTCAAGTAATCAGCTGCCACCTCATAAGCTATTTTGTCATGTCCCCTGCCCACATATCAGGGGGCGTGTGACATTTTTAAATTCAATTTCATTATATAGGAAACTCATTACAGAGAGCCAGGAGGTTATAATTCAGGTACACAAGAAGAGAATTATCAGAAGAAAGAGGCACAGTTGTATCATCTTCCTTCTTTTCTGACCCATGTAATTTAGGCAATGGTGATAGTCCTCATTATGAATGTAGAAATAGTGGCTGAGCTTTCCTGTTTAACAAGTGATTGTGCTATGCTAACGGCCGTTCCTGGACTCTCTTCTTTAGGTTTTACCAGCAAGTCTATAATACAGGTACTTCAGTTTATCCCAAGATTATAAAGGAGGAATCAGAGCTACAAATAGGTGAATCACTTACCCAAGACAATGAATGCCAAAGGGGAGCTGGAATATAGACCCAGGGTGGTCCAACTCCTGAGCGGCTCTGCAACAGATTTTCAAGAGGCACAAAGGGAGCTTGGTAAATAGGCAGATGCCCTATCTCTATCCCTGGCATATGACATCAGTCTTGGAAGTGAGGCCTGGGAGGGGGCATTTTAACAAGCACCCGAGGGGGTAGTTGTGTGCTCTGAAGTGTTAGAAGTATTTCACGTTGTGTAAAATGGTAGAAAAAGCACAGTTTTGAGGTGATTGTTTAATCCACAGCAGTCTGTCAATTGCCAGGAATCTAAAAGTGGAAGCTCCATTCAGAAAGATCATATTTGTGTGCAAAGTGGCATGTCCTGGTTGATCCTCAGGGATTGGGGTGTCCCGGTTTATCCTCAGGAGGAAGGGAACGGTTGCTCCGGACCTATGACAGAACACAGTTTGTTGGGAAGAGGATTAGGGATGCATATGGCTCACTCCCCATTTTCCTTTCTACAGCATCTGTGACCAAGTCTCGTGAATCAGGCCACTTCAGGTTAACTGCAAAACGGCATCAGCCAGCACCACAGGAGTATGTGTTGCCTGCTTATCTGGATTCAGAACATGGTGACTTCTCCATTGACAGGTAGATGGGGCACGCTGTCGTGTGTTAAGCGGAGGGGTCTTCCTGGGTTTGGTTGCTGGTGCTAAGGAAATAAAGAGAAGTGCTACTCAAAATGTTTCGACTTTTTCTTCTGTTTCAAAGTGGAGCAACCATTGCAGTGGCTGTCGAACTTGAGCATTTGTCAAAGTCCCTCGGAGAGAAAGTGAAATACAAATGCTAGGCTTTCTCTCAGAGTTTCTGCATCAGTAGATTGGGAGTTGGCAATGAGTATATGACATGACTCAACACTCATTTGCCATGTTGATGGTGCAAGTCTGGGTACCAGATGTTAAGAATCACTGGTCTGTAGCTTAGCTGATAAGATGACTTGGAGACAGTTTCCTAATGCAGTTCTAATTCTGGAATGAACTGTACAAAACTAGCCCATCCTACATCTCATCTCTTAGATATCAAGGACTAGGGATAAATTCAATCATATGACTCTATTTGGCCATTTTAATTTGATGGCTGAGTGCTGGGGCTCTGTAGTCAGAACTGGTTTTGAATTCACTCTTCGGGTGAGTGAGCTGATATGCTGGAGCTTCTTTTCTACATCTGTAAACCAGCAAAAATGAAAATGCCTGTCTTGTAGGGTTTGTGCTGGTGGTCTTTCATCTCTCTAATCCCATTTTCTTCACTTCTCCATTTTGCACTGTGGCCCAGGAATCTGACTCATCCTCTTGCCCTCTGGTTTCCCAATGGGTTCATGTGATGGGGAGATCTAAGTGCTGGTGGAGAGTGAAATAAAGCAGTTGCATTCTCCAGCTTGGGCTTCCCTGATGGCTCAGTGGTAAAGAATCTGCCTGCCAATGCAGGAGCCATGGGTTCATTCCCTGGGTCAGAATGATCCCCTGGAGAAGGAAATGGCAATCCACTTCAGTATTCTTGCCTAGAAAATCCCAAGGACAGAGGAGCCTGGGGGGCTACTTCATTGGGTCACAAAGAGCTTGATGCAATTTAGCCACTAAAACAGCAAGTAATTCTCCATCTCATGCCCCGCAGGGTCACTGCAGGCTGGCTGTGCTCCTTCCAGGAAGAACACATCTTGCTGGCTAGCACTCTTTTAAACTCAGACCTGCTACCTCTGGGTTCTTGGACTATCACTCAACCCTTGACGTCTCTGACTAGAGATGGTGGAAGTTTGCACTATTCCTTGTTCATTTCCTTTAAACTTGCTGCCTCTTCTGTAAATAGAATCTCTATGAAAGCCCTTTGGACTGTGCCATCTGTTTCATGCTGGGCTCCTGACTGATAAAATTGTGATAAGATAAATGAAGAAATGCAGAAAGCACTTGGCAGGGTGCTACCAGTGAGGCAGTGCCCAGGGACTTTAGCATTACTGCTGCTTTGTAATATTTGACCCGAATTGTTGTGTGTATAATCTACAGTGCCTACCCAGACAGGAATAACTCAGTAATTCATTTTGTCTTTTTCAGGTACCACTAACATTATCCAGATTCATTTTCCTCTATCCTGTATAAAGAATTATTCTTTTCAATTTTTGACATCTGTATTATGAATGTTATGCTTTCATATATTTCTTTTCTGTTTCTTATCAGTTGACATTAACTAGGATATGACTATTTTTACCTTTGTTTAGTCAACGGTATTTCTGGATTCCACCTTCTCGTGTAGAAATCCTACTTGTGAAGGTAACAATTCATGGAGAGGTGGAAAGGTAGAGGGAGCCTGACAGCATTTTGAACTAACTACTAATTTTCTTTTTTTTTTTCTTGTGAGAAAAATAAACTTCAAATGGGTAAACCACAGTATTTGGACTTTCTGCTGCATTCAGGCAAATGGAGTCCTAACTGATAGACTGCACATTCAGGAATGGAAATAGTTTATTCAGGGTCATCATGAAACAAATACTCAACAGAGTCACAAAAATACTGCTCCAAGAAGGAGACACAACTTTGAAAAATGTTATAGGTTTCTACATTTGATCTGTAGGCTGTGCTAGTGATCTTCTCGTAGGAAAAGTCTGTTTCTATCCTTGTTATGCCCATGGTGCTTGACAAAGAGTTCATTATCAGTTAACAAAAGAAGTGTTTACTGAATACATATGTACAATGTATGTTTAATAGAGATTGTGTCTGATTAATTTTCTGGGCAGTGACATAAGGGTGAAATAACAAGGCTGATTCCCTTAATTATTGGTAGTGTCCAGATCTGCCCCAGAGGGAAAATATTAGGAGGAGACTGGGAGCATGTTTGTATTCCTAGGACCTAGGACCGTATCCCGGAAGTGATACATTCTCAGAAATGATATGTGAAATAAGCAAATGAAGAAATGAAAGTGAATACCAAGTGTTCTCTGTCTGTCTGGAAAAGTGTTGACTTCAAAACTTTTCACAACTTTAAATATATTGTATCCTTTGGTACCTGAATTACTTCTGGGTTGTTTTTGCACTTTTTTTTTTTTTGTCAAATTTAGAAAAATGAGAATGCAGAAGAGATTCCAAAAGAAGATAAAACTATCTGCTATCGAAACTTGAGGAAAATAAAAACAGAGGAAACTTTCTGGGTGCCTTTGATGGAGATTTTTTTTCCCCATCAACGGTAACTTCTTTGTGGAGTCTGATTCTGCTGGTATTTTCCTGCAACTTAGCTTAGTAATTATGTCGGACTTTCTGTATCTCCTCTGCTGAATCAGGATAATGAATGCTACTTAAACTTCTCATTTTTCCTTTAATTTACAAACCTTTGGAGCATTCAGTTTCTTTTACTGCCTCCTTGATATTGTAATTTGCAACAACAGGTCCTTATTCTGAAAGCAGTTTATTTAAAGATACCTCATTTGAGCTTCTCAGTGTGTTATTCCTGAACAGTGCTTTTTGAGCTTTATTATCCTTGTCATCTTTTGACATACATGTGCAATCGCTGATATTTTTAGTGTGCTATTAATATGACTAAATTGAATTGTGTATTTTATTGGGTGGATGTGTTATTACACAGTTACCTTTCAGATTTATATCTCTAATCTCAAAAATTAATGAGCATTCATATTTTTTAAAAAGTTAACACAATGCCAACAAGGTAATTAGAAGTATAAATAAACCAAAGCCAAGTGATTTTGAAGAAACTTTATGACCTAATATTGGTGTGAGAAAAGGGGAAGAGATAGGAAGGAAGTCATTCTAGGAGATTTACTTTACCATAATGTAGGAAAACAACTAGTTTATCTCTGGTCTTCTTTTCATGATAGAATATTACTGATCAATGAGAAAGTACCCCTACTGATACAGTTTAGATATTTATGTTTATTTTTTACTGAGATACAACTGACATATAACAAAGCTGTACAACTTGTTGAGTTGATTTGATTATATGTTGCAATATGATTACCGGCATAGCATTAGTTACCTCTGCCATGTCAGATAATTATCATTTCTTTTCTGTGGAGAGACCATCTAAGGCCAAATCTCTTGGCAGCTTTGAAGTATTATGGTCTATGCAGTATTGTTGACTATAATTACAGTGTTGTGCACTAGATTCCCAGATCTTACTTATTTTCTGGTTGCACGTGTGTATCTTTGACCAGCATTTCAATTCTCCCACCCCTCAGTCCCTGGGAGCCACCACCCTAGTCTCTATTTCTGTGAGTTTGGTTATTTAGATTCCCTTAGAAGTGCGGTGGTGTGGTATCTGTCTTTCGCTGTTAGACATATCACTTTGCTAATGCCATCAAGACCCATCCATGTTGTCATAAATGGTAGGCTTTCCTTCCTTCTCATGGCTGAACTGTATCTATCTGCATCATACTTTATTCATTCTTAGATGAAGCACTTGGGTTGTTTCCATACCTCGGCTCTTGAGAGTAATGTTGCAATAGACATGGGAGTTCAGATATGTTTCTGATATCCTATTATCATCTCCTTTGGATGTTTACCCAGAAATAGAATTGCTAGATTATATGGTAGTCCTATTTTTAATTTTTTGAGGAAACTCATTCCATGTTTTTCTAACACTTCTCACTTTCTCCTTCCCTTTTCTTTCATTCTGAATAGCTATGAAAATCTGTGCAGCATTTTGTATTTTGTTTCTGGAGTTTATTCGTTAACTCACTCAACACATATTTGTTGGGTGCCTGGTTTTCTGGGAACAAAACGGTGAGCTGAGCACCGAGGCTACAATGATAGGAGAATCCTAGTTCCCATGGAGCTTGCAATCTAGTGAAGAGAGGCTGGAAGTCATTGACTAATTGCAATAATAAATCTATAATTGTAAGTTGGTGTAGTACAACAAAGAAGATCATAGTTAGTGAGAAGGTATAATAAACTATCCTGACATAGACTGCAGCCTTGGGCTCAGAGTCAAAGAAAATTCTTTGAGAAAATACAGTTTGAGTTGAGAGTGTAGGGTGAGTAGGAGATGAAGAGTAAAAGGATGTGGGGAAGTAGGTACGCAGGATTTAAGCCCCGTGACTTGAGAGGACATGGAATGATTGAGGCCTTGAACATTGGCAATAGCTGGAGCTCTGAAAGGAAGGGATAGAGTGATGTTAGACATGACATGACAGGGAACTGGGCCCCAGGTGATGCAAAACTTTAAAGGTCACGTTAAGAATTAGTTCTGTATCCTAAGAGCAGTGGGAGGAAGTCATAAAGAGTTTGTTTCATTCATTGGCCCTTAACTCTTTCTCCTCTCCTTTACTGTCTTCTGTGTACATGAATTATGGCTCTAATTAGGATATTGTGATGGTCAACCTCATGTGTCAGCTTGATTGGGCCCCAGTCCTCAGATATTTGGTCAAATATTCTGAAAGTTTCTGTGAGGGTGTTTTTGGGTGAGAGGATCATTTTAACAAGTGGATCTGGAGTAAGGCATATTGCCCTCTGTTATTTGTGTTGGCTTTGTCCAATCAGTTGAGAACCTAAATAAAATAAAAATCTGACTCTCCTTGTGCAAAAGGAAATTCTAGCGAACAGCTTTCATATTTGAGCTGTGTCATTGTTCTTCTCTGAGGTTCCAGCCTATCAGCCCACCCTGTAGATTTTGGACTTGCCAGTCCGCCCAATCACATGAGCCAATTCCTTAAAATAAATCTCAGTCTCTTTCTTCTTCTCTCTCTGTCTCTCTTTATAGACACACACACAGACATAGACATATATATACACACACACACACACACACATCCTATTTGTTCAATTTCTCTTAGGAACCTCAATTAATACAAATTTTGTTACCTCCTTCAAAAAAGAGAATATGTTTCATCATCTTTGCATGCTCATAGTAGCTACTATGTTGTGAATAATGACTGTTCAGAAAAGTGGCATTTTGGTAAGGATATTTGTATTATACTGTAGGTATATATAGTCCCATACTGCACTTTATATACTAGGCATTAGCATTGACACTTGGGTTTCAGGACTTGCTTTGGATAGCATTAGAGAAAATATTTACTGAATTGGAGGATAAGTCATTCTCCTTGGGAATCTACATGCTTATGAGTCTGGTAAATTCATTGTGGACAAAAATGTTTTGTTTTCATAATTTTATTTATCTTATAATTTTTCCTGTGTTGGGTCTTCTTTGCGGTGTGGGCTTCTCTCTAGTTGAGGAGAGCGGGGGCTACTGTATAGTTGTGGTACACAGGCTTCTCAGTGTGGCGGCTTCCCTTGTTTCAGAGCAAAGGCTCGATAGCTGTAGTGCACGGGATTAGTTGCTCCACAGCATGCGGGATCTTCCTGCACCAGGGATCAAACCTATGTCTCTGACATTGGCAAGCAGATTCTTTACCAATGAGCCACTTTTGGATTGTTAAAGTTGACCCCAGATTAGGCATTCTTTGACTAAAACTTCCGTGACGTGGGCTTTGTTTTCAAGAAGTTTCCCTATATAGTTAGAGTTTTTTAAAATTAACTTTCACTGGAGTATCATTGCTTTACAATGTTATGTTAGTTTCTACTGTAAAGCAAAACGAATCAGCCATACACATACATACATCCCCTCCCTTTTGGACTTCTTTCCCATTCAGGTCACCACAGAGCTAATATTAAGTAGAGTTCTCTATGTTCTGCAGTATATTCACATTAGTTATCTTTTTTTATACTATAAAGTTATCTATTTTATGATATTCAGGAGATCCAACAACTGTGTAGGAAGTTGCCAAATGTTTGTTGTAGGTTGTAGAGAAGAAGAAACTATCTGTGTTGTCCAGAACAGATCCACTCAAGATGCATCTGATGAATCAGTCCTGGTCTACAAACTAAGTTTGGCTAGTCTGCACAGAGATAAGCACAGATATTGAGAATAAACATGAGGAAACTTGCAGCAATTGAACAGAGTAATTTTATGTTTGTTGATATAATTTTTAAAAAATGAACATGTATTTTATATACCTTTTAAAATATAATTTTCTAGTAGTTAATTTTAAGTGGGCATTACAAAAGTATTGGTCTGTGGTGAACTGAAAATTAAAAAAATAAAGAATCAAAAAATCTGGTCTATCACTGTAGGTAGTTTGAGAAACACTGTCTCGAGTGGTTCAGAAAAGGTTCTTGGGGAAGAACAACCGATCAGAAGAGATCAGGGCTGGGAGCAAGAAATGGTGTTTCTTAAAGGAAGAAACATCATGAAGAAAGGCAATTGACCCTGTCAATGACAGTTTATTGCCAGATGCTAAAGTGCTATGAAGGAGCTGAACACAGAGAATTGGTTATATTCTGTACCTTGAGAGGGGGTTCTAGCTGGGTCCCAATTTTTCTACGAATTGTATTAATCCATTTTTACACAGGAGTGTTAGTCTGAAGGTTGATCTTCAAATGATGATGAGGGCCTATCATCTGGCAGAGAGAAGTCTACTATGTGTCTTCAGTAAGCCAAAGCTCATTCATTTTTGCCACTTACTACTTCTTCGAAAGGTAATACTCCCTCTGTTCTCCCTTCTTACCCCTCCCCTCAAATATTAGAACTTAAGAATACCATTTGATTTAATCTCATCTAGGAAAAAGAGGACGTTTGTCAAGGTCAAAGAACTCCTGTCAGATTTATTTACAGTGTGTCCATCATGAATTATTAAAATGATGATTTATCTGACAGGTATGTTACTTAGTTTCCCAAGAGACTTCTAACGTAATGTTGTATGCTCAAAAGCAAAAATTTCCATCCCAGCAAAGAGGATGCTTATAAAACTAATACTTTAGAATTTGGAACAAGTAGCTTGGACACCAAGTGGGACAAAATGGTTTCATAAAAATGGCAGATATATATTAGGGATATGACATTGCTTTCCCTTAAGATATTGAAGTGACCATTTACCTAAACTGAATAATATTCCCTTCCTGCTCCCTGGTGAGTTGTGAATGCACAATGTTTTAGACAAATTTAAGTCAGGTGAATTCTAGTTTGAAAAGTACAGAGTATGATGCAAAATTGAAGGGTTATTCTAGTTGGTCTATTTTGGTTTTTGTTGCTATTGTCTATATCTTAAACACTTTTTCTTTTGTCTTTTATGATTTGATATTCTGGGCAGTATTTCTGTTTGTTTATTTCATTTAATAGTATGTCTGTAACAAAGTATTATTCTTTTGGAAGGCTGTTGAACTATTGGTTATTCCAGTAAAGGGTTGGTCAGTGACCTATACTGTGAACATGTAAGAACAATGCTCTCAATCTTCATCAGAATGACCTGTGGGTAGATGGGTAGGATCTATCTATGTATTTATTTATACAACAGTAACTGTAATAATAATAATAGTTTGCCTAATCCTATTAAATCAGATTCTTTTATGGGATGAGGCTTGGGCATAGATACTTTTTCAAAGTGTTCAAGGTGATTATATGAAGCAGACCAGGATTGGATTCCTGGGTTGGGAAGATCCTCTGGAGAAGGGAAAGGCTACCCACTCCAGTATTCTGGCCTAGATAATTCCATGGACTGTATAGTCCAGGGGGTAGCAAAGAGTTGGACACGAGTGAGCGACTTTCACTTTCAAGATTGAAAGCCAATGCCTGACAGTAGAGTCACTTGCAGAGCTTGTTATATTGTAGATTGCTGTCCCACCTACTGCCCCCACCTCCCCCCACCCCAGAATTTCTAATTTGGTCAGATTGGGATGGAGACCCTAGCTTCTGTACTTCTGACAATGTCTCACATAATGATCATGATGATCCTGAGATTCTACTTTGAAGACCATGGTCTTAAAAGATCTGAACAGACTATGATGTTATTCATAGTCCTGATTAGAAGGCTTTGGGAGGAATGGGGGCTGAAGATGGTCTTGAAGAATAAGCAGAACTTGGATGGATGTAGGGACAAGGCATTGCAGTTAGAAGCAAAGATTTAAAAACCAGATGCCCAGAGACATAGAACTAATTCCTGCCACTCCCCCCAAATCACAGATTTATATTTTGTAATGAATCAGCATGATGTGTTCCTTTAGAGATGGTACCAGTTAGCAATGCTGCAGTTTAAAACTGTTCTTCATATAATCAACATTTAGTCAACAAATTATGCTCTGCACATAGAATATGCTCAAAATGAGAACTTTTCAATTATCCAGTGTTTGCTATTTACCCATTTATCTATTTTTACTCTGTGATAGGCACTGTTCCAGGTGCCTGAGATAGCACTTTAAAAGGGTGTAGGGTCTAGTGCAGGGTCAACCAACTTTTTTCTGTGAAGGACCAGAGAGTGAATATATTAGATTTGTGTAGTTCAGAAGGAAAATCAAGGATATCATGTGGATACTTACAGAACTGCTCAGATTTGACAATATTAGCTACTGTGCTATACAAGAGCCAGGTTTATGCCAAATTTAGCTGCAGGCTTAAGTCTGTCAACTGCTGGTCAAGCGAGAGAGACATACATTAATAAAACACAGAAATACAAGACGAAATTACATTTTGTTCAGTAAAATAAAGAACAAGCACAAGTTCTATGAGGGAAGTCAAGAGGAGATCTTACTGGGTTTGGCAAAGAAGGTCAAGGAAGGCAGCTTTGTAGAAGTCATTGCTATGAGACCTGAAGGGTGAGTTTGGAAGTCAGGGAGGTAAACCCCATGGAGAGGATGGAGCAGAGTGTCAAGTGGAAGATGGAGGAACCCAGGGAAGGAGGGTGGCATGGAGTGAAGCGTCAAGGTGGGTGGTGGGAGGAGGTGGGCTCCGAGAAAAGGCAAGTGCCTCAGTTGGTATTGGAACACTTTGTATTTTCAGGGAGCAGAGATATTACCACCATTCATAACCTGAGTGGACAGCACAGGCTGTAAACTGATGAAACAGTAGAGAGAGTTTTTTTGTTTTACTAAAGGAGTGAGGGAGAAATTTGTAGACTTAATAACCAGATTGCTGGAGGAATTTCCTGATGGAAAGAAAAAAGATTCCTCTCCTTCAACTTTGTGTCATTGATAGGGAGCAAGTGATGGAGTACAGAGGGGAAAAAACTGCATTTAATTTGTGTGTGTAAAGCCAGGCACTAAAACTAGAATACTTCATACCCAAAGAATATGCTGCTATATGGCTCAGATGGTAAAGAATTGGCCTGAAATGCAGGAGACCTGGGTTCAATCCCTGAGTTGGGGAGACTCCCTGAAGGAAGACATGCNTGTTTTACTAAAGGAGTGAGGGAGAAATTTGTAGACTTAATAACCAGATTGCTGGAGGAATTTCCTGATGGAAAGAAAAAAGATTCCTCTCCTTCAACTTTGTGTCATTGATAGGGAGCAAGTGATGGAGTACAGAGGGGAAAAAACTGCATTTAATTTGTGTGTGTAAAGCCAGGCACTAAAACTAGAATACTTCATACCCAAAGAATATGCTGCTATATGGCTCAGATGGTAAAGAATTGGCCTGAAATGCAGGAGACCTGGGTTCAATCCCTGAGTTGGGGAGACTCCCTGAAGGAAGACATGCCAACCCACTCCAGTATTCTTGCCTGGAGAATTCCATGGACACAGGAGCCTGGCGGGCTACAGTCCATGGGATGGCAAAGAGTTGGACATGATTGAGTGACTAATTACATTCTCAATTAGAGCGGAAAAAATGGAGGCATACATATATTTATTTATTTTAGCATTTATTTCTTTTTTAATTGAATATAGTTGTTTTATAATGTGTTGGTTTCAGATGTACAGCAAAATGATTCAGTTATACACATATATATACATATATATATCTATCTTTTTCAGATTCTTTTCCCTTATAGATGATTATAAAATGTTGAATATAGTTCCCTGTGCTATACAGTAGGTCATGGTTGGTTATCTATTTTGTATATATATACACAGAATACTGGAGTGGGTGGCCTTTCCCTTCTCCAGGGGATCTTCCCAACCCAGGGATTGAACCCAGGTCTCCCACATTGCAGGTGGTTTCTTTACCAGATGAGCCACCAGGGAAGCCTGAGAGTACTGGTGTGGGGAGCCTATCCCTTCTCCAGTGGGCCTTCCCAACCCAGGAATCAAAGCGGGATCTCCTGCACTGCAGGTGGATTCTTTACCAGCTGAGCTATGAGGGAAGCCCTGTTTTATATATAGCAATGTATATCTGTTAATCTCAGATTCCAAATTCTTCTTCCTCCTCTCTTTCCCCTCTTGTAACCGTAAATTTGCCTTCCATATCTCTGTGTCTCTTTCTGTTTGCTAAATAAGTTCTGTTTTATCCTTTTTTTGAAGATTCCACAAATAAGCAATATCATATGGTATTTGTCTTTCTCTTTCTGGCTTACTTCCTCCAGTAATCTCTAGGCCCATCCATGTCACTACAGATGGCATTATTTCCTTCTTTTTTATGGTTGAGTAGTAGTCCATGTATGTGCATGTGTGTGTGTGTATGCCACATCTTTATTCATTTATCTATTGAGATATTAGTAAACTGCCTGAGGTAACACTGTGGCGCATAGTAGAGCTAGAATTTAAATGTGTATTCTGATTCCAGAACTCAGGCTATTGGCCAGGGTAGGGGGATATCAAGAAACTAGGGGAATGACTAGGAGGAAGTCTAATTTGTTTCTTGCCTGAAATCAACTAGCCTTTTAAATGCTGTGCATCCAAGATGGCAAGTATCTAGCAGTGGTTTTTTTTCCCCTGTATTTCTCTATCTCTGGCAGATATTATTAAACATTTCTTTCTTAGTTTCTATGAATCTCTGAATCCTTCTGCTCACAGAAATATAATGTATCCCCACAAAAGATAAACGTTCATTATACCTGGTATGAATAAAATGCCTGGATGTTGTGCTGAAGAAGTAGAGGATGCAGGATGCTTGGGGCTGGTGCACCGGGATGATCCACCGAGACGATGTGGAGTGGGAGGTGGGAGGGGGATTCAGGATATGGAGCTCGTGTACACCTGTGGTGGATTCATGTCGATGTATGGCAAAACCAATACAGTATTGTAGAATAAAGTAAAAATTAAAAAAAAAATGTTAAAAAAAAAAGAAGTAGAAAGTATGTAGTTCTTGGCTGGTGTAGTTAGCAAGCCATGTAAGTGGAGTCCAGACTTTTGCAAGACATTCCTTTGTACTTGCTTTTCCTGCCTTCTTCCCTCTATCTTCTGTCAAACTTCTCTATGTTAGTGGTTGGCAAACCTTTTTTTTCTGTAATGGGCCAGATAGCCTCCATAGATCATGTATCAGTGAAGGAGGATGTCTGTGTACAGATGCTGCTGCTAAGGCACTTCCATTGTGTCCAACTCTTTGCAACCCCATCTACTGCAGCCCACCAGGTTCCTCTGTCCATGGGATTCTTGAGGCAAGAATAATGGAGTGGGTTTCTATGCCCTTCTCCATAGGATCTTCCTGACCTAGGGATCGAACCCGTGTCTCTTACATCTCCTGCATTGGCAGGTGGGTTCTTTACCACTAGCACCACCTGGGAAGCTGCTGCATACCAATGAATCTTTGTTAAAAATAAAAAGGACAACAGAGCAGATTGGGCGTATGGGCTATAGTTTGCTGTCTCCTGTCCTAGACTCAGAGGAACCTGCAAGGATATACTGGGAGCAGTTTTTAGGTAGTCCCCTCATGTTTTGTTTTTGGATCCTATTTCATTCATATCATTTAGTATAATATTATCTTCATGGATCTCTTTCTCTGAAAAGGTATTGGGTTGGTCCAAAAGTTCATTTGGGTCTTTCCGTGTTATTTGAATGAAACTTTCGGCCAGCTCAATATATTTTTTGCCCTGTTGTGGTCTCATCAATGGTATCAATACATACTGACTTTCATTTACCAGTTGTCCAGGACAGTATTTGCAGGTATCTCATGAAAATTGATTGGCGTGTTGAATCGGACAGTTGTTGTTGTTCAGTCACTCAGTCGTGTCCAACTTTTGCGACCCTATAGCTGCAGCATGCCAGGCTTTCCTGTCCTTCACCATCTCCCGGAGTTGGCTCAGACTCGTATCTGTTGAGTTGGTGAGGCCATCCAACCATCTCATACTCTGTCACCCCCGTCTCCTCCTGCCTCCAATCTTTCCCAGAATCAGGGTCTTTTCTAATGAGTCAGTTCTTGCATCAGGTGGCCAAAGTGTTGGAGTTTCAGCTTCAGTATCAGTCATTCCAATGAATATTTAGGATTGATTTCCTTTAGGATTGATTGATTTGATCTCCTTGTCATCCAAAGGACTCTCAAGAGTCTTCTCCAACACCACAGTTCAAAAGCATCCATTCTTTGTTGCTCAGCCTTCTTTATGGTCCAGCTCTCACATCCATACATGACTGCTAGAGAATCCATAGCTTATACTATATGAATCTTTGTTGGCAAAGTAATTTCTCTGCTTTGTAATAAGCTGTCTAGCTTTTTCATAGCTTTTCTTACAAGGAGCAAGCCTCTTTTAATTTCATGGCTGCAGTCACCATCTGCAGTGACTTGGAGCCCAAGAAAATAAAGTCTGTCACTGTTTCCATTGTTTCCCCATCTATTTGCCATGAAATTATGGGACTGGATGCCATGATCTTTGTTTTTTGAATGTTGAGTTTTAAGCCAACTTTTCCCCTGTCCTCTTTCACCTTCATCAAGAGGCTCTTTAATTCCTCTTAGCTTTGTGCCTTAAGGGTAGTGTCATCTGCATATCTGAGGTGATTGGTATTTCTCCTGGCAATTAGTTACTAAGCCCTGTCCAACTCTTGCGACCCTATAGACTGTAGCCTGCCAGGCTCCTCTGTCCATAGGATTCTCCAGGCAAGCATACTGGAGTGGGTTGCCATTTCCTCTTCCAGGGAATCTTCCTAACTCAGGAATAAACCCTGGGTCTCCTGAATTGCAGGCAGATTCTTTATGCACTGATCTATGAGGAAAGTAAATGAGGCAGTGGAAGAGTATATTTTCTGAAAATGGCCAAACATTTCCAGTCTCAGATACCTTTTTCAAAAGGGTATGCGATATCACATCCCATCAAGTTGAGGATCTGTTGCTTCCCTTCTCCTTGAAACTGGGTTGGACTTGGTGACTCCCTCAACTAATAGCGTGGGCTGGAAATCATGCCTCATGATGTTAACACATGGCCTCCATGAGGTGCCTCCTTCTCTCTCCCAGTCTCTCCTCCTCCCTCCTACCCCTCCTTCTCACTCTCTTCCTCTCGGGATTCATGCCCTTGGGTCTCAGCACCCATGCTGAGAGGAAACCCAAATTACCCAGATGGAGAAAACTGCATGCACTGACCCACATGCAGAAGAACTGAGATCTCCCTGCTTGGCAGCTCTCGTCAACCCCCTGACAGGCAAGGCAGGAGCCTTCAGGGGTCCCAGGAGCCAAATCCAGCAGCTGCCTGTTTGTGTAAATAAACTTTGATGGGGCCTCAGCCTCATGCATTCATTGATGCGCTCTTAATTGCTGCTTCTGCTCTGGACCAGCAAGACTAAAGAGTCCTGATGGAGATGGTATTTACAGCTCCCAGAGCTGAAAACACTAGCTGGCTCACTACAGAAAAACTTGCTGATTCTGCCTCTCAGCTTCAAAGCCCCACACATCTGGATCAGGGTCCAACCTCCTTGAATTACTAGTCTGCAGAACTCATGAGTAGAGAAAGTGTTTGGTGTGTCACATAGGGAGGCTGGAGAGTAATTTGTTATGCACTCAGAGTACTGAAAACACAGATGAACACAGTTTTTGAAAGTGTCCAAGCTTATGTTTGTTAAAATACCAGAAGGCCTAAACCTCCCCTGTCTCCTCCCTGTTCCTCATCCCCTAAGACACACACACCCGTTTAGAACTTTGTAGTTTTCAGGTTGTATCTAAGATTAAGGAGTAGTACCACATCTGTCCCTCTTGGTGTTTTGAAAACTGGGTTATCTTTTCCTTCTAGAAAGCAAATAATACTATCATCAAGGACCTGACTTAAGAAATGGAAAGATTTTGCTCATGGAGAAGAAGCTGAGTATCCACAACTGATTCCAGATCTCACCAACCATGACATCTCATTTCACGGTAAGTTTTTGTCTCTCTTTCCCTTTAAGACTCTTGAATGGATGAGCAACCACCTCCAACCACGAAACACTGTCAAGTGGGGCTCATAGTCCATGGGGATAGGGGTATCATTGAAATACCCTGAATTGTCTCCTATGTTTTCTCCTTTTGCCATTCATCAAAATCAAAGGTTTTCATGAAAAGAGTTAGAGGCCATAAAATCAAATATATTGTAGGATTCCCTTTGAAATGTTTTAAACATCATTAAAAATAGTAGCGTTTGAGGTAAAAGGTCAGCTAATAATCATTTTCTTTAAAACTGATGTGAGTTTTATGAAACATTTGTCATAGGGCTGTCATTTAAGAGGGCACTGGAAATCATTTTTCATTTTCTACACATCTTTGTGCAGCTCTCAGTTGTCCTTCAACCAGAAAACATTACATATCAATTATTTTGTGTTTTATAATATTTTATGAACATATTTTTCTGAAATCTTATGTGCTGAAATTTTACACAGAGGACAAATCGTTCTTTTTTTTTTTTTTCTTATTTGGCTTTTTGGGAAACTTTTGTGTTGGAGTATAGCTGATTAACAGTGTTGTGATAGTTTTGGGGGGATGGTAGCAAAGGGACTCAGCCATACGTATGCATGTGTTCACTCTCCCCTGAACTCCCTTCCATCCAGGCAGACACATAACACTGAGCAGAGCTCCTTGTGCGATACAGTAGGTCCTTGTGTATCCATTTTAAATATAGCAGTGCGTACCTGTCCATTCTGAACTCCCTAACTATCCCTTGCTCCTCATCCTTTCTCCCTGGCAACCATAAGTTCATTCTCTAAATCTGTGAGTCTGTTTCTGTTTTACAATAAGTTCATTTGTGTCATTTCTTTTCAGATTCTGCATAAAAGTTCTATCATACGATATTTCTATTTGACTTACTTCACTCAGTATGGCGAGCTCTAGAATGGACAAATAATATACGAGGGCACACATAAAGAGTAAGTTGTAAAGAGTAAATTCTTCTTTGATTCAGAATTTAACAAAAGATGGAGAATTTAAATATTGCTATATCATTTTCTTCAATTTATCTTGGTCGACTCGGACTATGGGCTAAAGAATTGTTCTTAGAAAGCTTGTTTGAACCTCCCTTTCCTATTCTAGTTTATCTGGTATTTCTATGAGATGAGGGTGAAGAGTAGGATGTGTGTGTGTGTAAGAAAGAGAGGGAAACAGAGAAAGAGAGCGAGAGAGAGAACGGGCCTTGCACAACACAGACACATAGTTATATTTAATTAAAAAGCTGAAATCTGAGTTGTACTTTACAGTTTCCATGAACGCCTTACAGTGACAGTCTCCCGCTCCTTCCATTACCCCTTATATCAGGCTATTGATCTATTCTGTGGTTTTGAGAGCTGTGTGAGCTCTCTGTCAGGGATGAGGTGGCACTGTAGAGAATAAGAGCTGTCCTTTCACACTTGTCAAGGTTCCAACACCAGGTCTGCAACTTTTTAGCTCTTACTGTTTGGCAAGGTCTTTCAACTTTCTAAGCCACAGCCTTCTTCAATATCAATAACATGGGGCTAGCAATACTTATAGGGTCATTGTGAGGATTAAATGAGATACAATTGTCCTAGCATCATGCTTGCTTGGCATTTAGTGAGCTCTGATAAACGGCTGTCACTAATTTTTCTGCCTCTGCTAAGGTGTTAGCTATGGGGGAAAAGGACTTGATTGTTTCAAAGAAACCATTAGAGAAGTCTACCTACTCAAAACGATTTCTCCTATTTTGTACCGTGTTGTCTGTCATTTGACACATTTTGATGATTATTTACTTAGAACACAATTTATGTTGTTGTTTAGTCGCTAAGTCACATCTGACTCCTTTGCGATGCCTTGGACTGTAACCCTCCTCTGTCCATGGGCTTTTCCAGGTAAGAATACTGGAGTGGGTTGCCATTTCCTTCTTCAGGGGATCTTCCAGGACCAGGGATCGAACCCACATCTCCTGCACTGGGAGGCAGATTCTTTACCGCTGAGCCACCTGGGAAGCCCCATATCAAGCTACTGAGGTTACATGATATTGGGCAGGTAGATTTTTCTAGAGGACGAAGTATTGGGGGTAGGAAGCAGGACAGGTCTGGGTACTTGGCACCTGGGTGTGTGTGTTGAAAACATGAAGGAAAAATATGCCAAAAATATTCCAGCTGCTTAAGTGTCCCTTCTGAAGCAGGGTGCCTTGGGCAATGTTGATGCTCCATTTAGATCCCATCTGATGCCTTTTTAACATTTTTATGCAGTGTTTTCCTGCATGATTTTGATTCTATCAATCAATAACCACAGCATATGTTTGGAAGGATTCCCCTGGGCTGCTGGAGTCACTGTATTCTCATAAATGCCCAGGAGGTGCCTACAGAACTCTTAGCCAATGACTCACTGGTGCTCCCTGGTGAGGACAAGTCTGAGGCACAGCCTATAGTCCAGAGTTCCCTGTGGGGTATGGCTAAACATGACCTGTCACAATTTTGGATGAGATCTCACTTTTGTTTGGCTGCTGCTTCTTCCCTGTCAGGCTTACCAGTCTCCCCTGGAAACTCCTTCTTAATAAATTACTTGCACAGCAATATTTAATAAGGATCTGCTTCTGGGGAACCTGATCCAAGACAATGTGCAAACAAATATGGTTTTCTGTTATGTAAGCAGTTGACACCAGGAGAAAGCTTCAGTTTTTAGAGACTGATAAATGATACAGTGATAAGCTGTTTTGGTAGGACCTTGAAAGTCTAGCATGAGTTCAGTTAAGGAGATCTTGGGGTAAAGAAGTAGTTCTTGTCTCACATAATAAATTTATGGGAAATTGCTCAATGGGGTACACAAAAAGAGAAAAGAAACCAGGAAGATGGAGAAAAGAGTGAAAATTGCTCAGTCGTATCTGACTCTTGGCGACCCCGTGGACTACACAGTCCATGGAATTCTCCAGGACACAATACTGGAGTGGCTAGCCCTTCCCTTCTCCAGGGGATCTGCCCAGCCCAGGGATTGAACACAGGTCTCCAGCATTGCAGGAACTCTTTATCAGGTGAGTCAAGGGGAGAAAAGAGAGGTGAAACCAAACAACACAGAGGCTCAAACAAATTTCCTGCTGAAGTTTTGTCCCATATGACTCCAAAGTGGGGTGGCTTTCAGTTCTTTGGTTTATTTGTTCGTGTATTATCGGCTATGCTGGGTCTTTGTTGATGTGCACAGACTCTTCATTGCTGAACGCGGGCATTCTCTGGTTGCAGTGAGCAGGATCCACTCTCTAGTTGGAGTGCACAGGCTTCTCGTTTGGTGGCTTCTCTTGTTATGGAACTCTAGGATGCATGGGCTTCAGCAGTTGTAGCACATGGACTTAGTTGCTCTGAGGCACGTGAATCTTGGTTCGTAGACCAGGGATTAAACTGGTGTCCTTTGCATTGGCAGGCAGATTCTAAACCACTGGGCCACCAGGGAAGTCCTTCTCATCCAGTTGCCTATTTGTAAATCTTCTCTTCTTCCTCTTGCTTCCTTACTCCTACAGCCACCCTTTGTCTGCTACAGCCCTGTACAAGTGAAATTGAGGGGAGCAAAGAAGACAGGCGATGGTATCCATTATGGAGAATCCTGGAGTAAAAGTACTGTAAAATTAGATTTATAGAGTGAACTAATTCATTAGAATCAGAAATGTGAAACCATAGGTGATTCGAAGAAATAAACACACCACCTCCCAAATTCCCTGAGCATTCTGGACAGTAGACAGGTGTTGCATTATTTATTAGGTGGAGCACTAACTGATTTTAATTGTAGAGGCCTGGGTGAACCCAGCTGATATCTAGGTTCTGCTTATTTTTCTGTTGTACTGAATGGTCTGTAGTTAGCTCTGCAGGAAGCAAATATTTCTAGTCCTTTAACCTCAAAGTCTTTCTTTCTACCTTTCTGGATTGGTACAGCCTTAGGAAGGGGCTAAAAATAGGGTGAGAAAGAAAAATTATTTATTGATAGTCTGTAGGGCAGGGGAGAAGGGCGCGTTGAAATATCCCCTTTCACATGCAAGGGAGAAAATGAGTGAATTTAATTACCATGATTAGAACCAATTAAGTAGCTAATTATGCTCTTGAGAACAAAAAGCCATTTGTAGGGTTTCTAACTCTAAATACTTATAAAGCAAGGTGGAAAGGATAACTCCCCATATGCAGTCAGTATATTACTCTGTAAGAGTGACTACAACAGACGTGTTGTTGGGCAAAGGAGAAAAAGAAAGATATACCTATCTGAATGCAGAGTTCCAAAGGAAAGCAAGGAGAAGTAAGAAAACCTTAAGTTAACAATGCAAAGAAATAGAGGAAAACAATAGAATGGCAAAGACTAGAGATCTCTTGAAGAAAATTAGAGACACCAAGAGAACATTTCATGCAAAGATGGGCACAATAAAGGACAGAAATCGTATGGACCTAACAGAAGCAGCAGATATTAAAAAGAGGTGGCAAAAATACATAGAAGAACTATAGAAAAAAGATCTTCATGACCCAGATTACCATGGCAGTGTTATCACCCACCTAGAGGCAGACATCCTACAGTACGAAGTCAAGTGGACTTTGGAAGCATCACTGCAAACAAAGACAGTGGAGGTGATGGAATTCCAACTGAGCTATTTCAAATCCTAAAAGATGATGCTGTGAAAGTGCTGCACTCAATATGCTAGCAAATTTGGAAAACTCAGCAGTGGCCACAGGACTGGAAAAGTCAGTTTTCATTCCAATCCCAAAGAAAGGCAGTGACAAAGAATGTTCAGACTTCTGCACAACTGCACTCATTGTGCACGCTAGCAAAGTAATACTCAAAATTCTCCAAGCTAGGCTTCAACAGTATGTAAACTGAGAACTTCCAGATGTTTAAGTTGGGTTTAGAAAAAGCAGAGAAACCAGAGATCAAATTGCCAACATCCACTGGATCATAGAGAAAGCTAGAGAATTCATGAAAAACATTTACTTCTGTTTCATTGACTATGCTTTGATTGTGTGGATCACAATACATTGTGGAAAATTCTTAATAGACGGGAATACCAGACTACCATACCTGCCTTCTGTGAAGCCTGTATGCAGGTCAAGAAGCAACAGTTAAAACTGGACATGGAACAACTGACTGATTCAAAATTGGGAGAGGAGTTCATCAAGGCTGTGTATTGTCACCCTGCTTATTTAACTTAAACACAGAGTACATCACACAAAATGCTGGGCTGAGAGAAGCACAAACTGGAATCAAGATTGCAGGGAGAAATATCAATAACCTCAGATATGCAGATGACACCACCCTTATGGCAAAAAGCTAAGAGGAATTGAAGAGGTCTTGATCAAGGTGAAAGAGATAAAGGAGAGTGAAAAACCAAGCTTAAAACTCAACATTCAAAAGATGAGGATCATGGCATCCAGTCATGTCTTTTCATGGCAAATAGAGGAGGAAACAATGGAAACAGTAACAGACTATTTTCTTCGGCTCCAAATCACTGAGGATGGTGACTGCAGCAATGAAATTAAAAGATGTTTGCCCCTTGGAAGAAAAGCTATGACCAACATAAACACCATATTAAAAAGCAGAGACATTACTTTGCTGACAAAGGTCCATATGGTCAAAACTATGGTTTTTCCAGTAATAGTGTATGGATGTCAGAGTTGGACCTTAAAAAAAGTTGAGCACCGAAGAACTGATGCTTTTTTTTTTTAATTTTATATATATTTTTTCTTTTTCTTTTCTTCTTCTTTTTTTTAATTTACTTTATTTTACTTTACAATATTGACTTGAATCCGCCACAGGTGTACACGAGCTCCCAATCCTGAATCCCCCTCCCACCTCCCATCCCACAATGTCTCTCTGGATCATCCCCGTGCACCAGCCCCAAGCATCCTTCATCGAACATAGACCGGCGCCTTGTTTCTTACATGATAGCATACATGCTTCAATGCCATTCTCCCAAATCCTCCCACACTTATGCTTTTAAACTGTGGTGTTGGAGAAGACTCTTGAGAGTCCCTTGGAGTGCAAAGAGATTAAATCAGTCAGTCCTAAAGGAAATCAATCTTGAATATTCATTGGAAGGACTGATGCTGAAGCTGAAGCTCCAATACTTTGGCCACCTGATGTGAAGAGCTGCCTCATTAGAAAAGACCCTGATGCTGGGAAAGACTGAAGGCAGGAGAAGGGGACGACAAAGGATGAGATGGTTGGATGGCATTACCGACTCAATGGACATGAGTTTGAGCAAGCTCTGGGAGATGGTGAAGGACAGGGAAGCCTGGTGTGCTGTAGCCCATGGGGTAGCAAAAAGTTGGACAGCACTGAGTGATTGAGAAACAGTGGGAAAAAAGAATGGCCAAAATCAAAAAGTCTATAAGCAATAAATGCTAGAGAGAATGTAAAAAGGTAACCCTCCAGCATGGTTGGTGGGAATATAAATTGGTACAACCACTATGGAGAACAGTATGGAGGCTCTTTAAAAAAAAAACAAAAAAATAACCATTTGATCCAGTATTACCAATCCTGGGAACATATCCAGAAAAGTAATTAACCTCCGATTAAAATAAATATATTAAAAAATAGAAAAAAAAACCACAAAAAGTTACATGCACTCCAATATTTACTGGAGCACTACTTATAACAGCCAAAACATGGCAGCAACATAAATGTTCATGGATGGAGGAATGGATAAAGAAGATATGGTACCAATATACAGTAGAATAGTACTCAGTCTTGAAAAGGAATGAAATAATGCATTTGCAGTAACACAGATGAACCTAGAGATTATAGTACCATACTAAGTGAAGTAAGTCAGATAGAAAAAGACCAATATCATATGATATCACTTATATGTGGAATCTTTAAAAAATGATGCAAATGAACTTATTTATGATACAGAAACAGACTCACATAGAAAACAAACATATGGTTACCAAAGAGGAAGTGTGGTAGGGAAGGGATAAATTAGGAGTTTGGGATTAACATATACATACTATTGTATATAAATCAGTTAATCAACAAGGACCTACTGTATAGCACAGGGAACTCTACCCAATACTCTGAAATAACATATATGGGAAAAGAATCTGAAAAAGAGTGAAAAAAAATATGCATAACTGAATCAGCTTGCTGTATACCTGAAACTACTGTAGCATTGTAAATAAATTCTACTCCAATATAAAATAAAAGTTAAATTACAATAAAAGCCTGCTTCCTGGACCTTCCTCTTTTCTCCTTACAGTGCCCCGCTGCCCTGGGAGCGATCGTCTCATTATGGTGTACTTCCTAACTTCAAGTCAAAAATTCTCTTGATTCACAGACTGAGAAAATGAATCTGATTCTCATAAGGACAGAAGGGGAGAAGGGATAGTTACAGAGTTTGGGATTGACATATACACCCCCTGTATTTAAAATGGATAGCCAACAAGGAACTACTGTACAGCTCAGGGAATTCAGCTCAAAGTTACTGGCAGCCCGGATGGGAGGGGAGTTTGGGGGAGCTTGGGGACATGTATATGTATGGCTGAGTCTCCCTGCTGTCCACCTGAAGCTGTCAAAACACTCTTTACTGGCTACGTGGTGACAGTGCTTAGTTACTAAGTCACGCCCGACTCTTTGCAACCTCATGGGCTGCAGCCAGCTGGCTCCTCTGTCCATGAGATTTTCCACAAGAATACTGGTGTGGGTTGACATTTCCTTCCCCAAGTGATCTTCTTGGTCCAGTAGTTGAACCTGCATATCCTGTATTGATTGTCAAGAGGATTCTTCACCGTTGAGCCACCAGGGAAGCTTAATTGGCCATACTCCAACATAAAATAGAATTAAAAAAAATTGTCAGGGGCTACTCTGTTTCTTCTAAGGGATTGTTGCCCGCAGTCTTCTTGTTTTAAAGAAGTATTATGTAGAGAGTACTTAATATTTAGAGAATTTGTGTCCACTAGGCATATATGGTTACTGAGCACCTGAAATGTTGCTGGTCTGACTTGATATATGCTGTAAGTGTCAAAGGCTTCCCTGGTGGCTCAGAGGTTAAAGCGTCTGCCTCCAATGCAGGAGACCTGGGTTTGATCCCTGGNTCCACTAGGCATATATGGTTACTGAGCACCTGAAATGTTGCTGGTCTGACTTGATATATGCTGTAAGTGTCAAAGGCTTCCCTGGTGGCTCAGAGGTTAAAGCGTCTGCCTCCAATGCAGGAGACCTGGGTTTGATCCCTGGGTTGGGAAGATCCCCTGGAGAAAGAAATGGCAATCCACTCCAGTATTCTTGCCTGGAGAATCCCATGGACGGAGAAGCCTAGTAGTTTACAGTCCACGGGGTCGCAAAGAGTCGGACACGACTGAGTGACTTCACCTTACCTTACCTTATAAGTGTCAAATACCCACTGGAACTTGAAGACTCAGGATGAAAGAATAATATAAAATTAGTTTATTTACAATTTTATATTGATTGCATGTTGAAATTATAGTACTTTGGATAGTTTGGGGTCAATAAAACACAATATTAGGCTTCATTTCATTTGTTTCTTTTTGGCTTCTTTATTGATAGAAGGTGAGTGCTAGAAATTTAAACTTATATATGTGTCTATGTTATATTTCCATTGGGTAACCCTGCTCTAAAACATGGATTTTCCCCTGGGTATAGAAACTCTAAAGGAATTCATGTATAGGGTTTTCAGAGACTGAGAGATCTTTGAAGTTTCATGCACCATGCCATAAGCACCTGCATATGTGGCTTTTTCTGAAAGAATATCATTAGATTTCTATCAGTTTGTGATAGAAAACAAGGGTAGTGACCACTGGTTTAGAATCTCATGGGATTTTAAAGTGGAATTTTAAAAGGTGAAAATGGACGACATTTCCTCATTTCTGAAACCCTCAGAGTAGAAATCTGATATTTATCCATATGGAGTTGAGACTGTAATCTCAATGAAAATAGTGGCTGGGTACCTTGTACCCCATTTTTACCCGCAGTACCAGGCATGCATTTTTGGCATCCAGGATTTTGTCCTTTATTGCCTTTGATGTCATTATTTGTGAAAAGTTAAAGGCCATTATTTATTTATTTATTTTTTGCACAGACATTAAGCAGAGTTTGGGAGTAAAAATGATACTCTGGAACTGTTTTGGAAAATGACTTTTCCTTGGGTGGATTCTCTAAAACCTCAGGACTGGAAACAATAGTATGATCATAAATAGTTTAACTGTAAGGTGACCTAGGTAGTACCAGAAGTGGATGGGAGAAATAGTGACTAAGGTCCGTCTAGTCAAGGCTATGGTTTTCCCTGTGGTCATGTATGGGTGTGAGAGTTGGACTGTGAAGAAGGCTGAGCGCCGAAGAATTGATGCTTTTGAACTGTGGTGTTGGAGAAGACTCTTGAGAGTCCCTTGGACTGCAAGGAGATCCAACCAGTCCATTCTGAAGGAGATCAGCCCTGGGATTTCTTTGGAAGGAATGATGCT
>SJYV01048280.1:1601764-1622633 GCA_006410875.1 Neotragus pygmaeus | reverse complement strand
TTCCAGGCAAGAGTACTGGAGTGGGGTGCCATTGCCTTCTCCCACCTGACTCTAGACAGGTCTATTTGCCCCCTTCCTATGTACCTGCTTCCTTATTCACCTTTGTATTTCCCAAAGTGTCGCACCCCTACATGGTGCTAATCAATGCTTACTAATTTTGAGAACTTCCCTGGTGGTCCAGTGGGTAAGACTTCACCTTCCAGTGCAGGGGGTGTGAGTTCGATTCCCTTGTCGGGAGCTAAGATTCCACATGCCTCTCGGCCAAAAAACCAAAGCGTGAAACAGAGGAAATATTGTAACTGATTCAATAAAGACTTTTAAAATGGTCTATATCAAAAAATCTTTTTTAAAAATACTAATTTTGATTCACCCTAAAGGTAATATGTGGTGATTCACTTTTACAATAATAGCTGTTGAGTCTTGANAAGCGTGAAACAGAGGAAATATTGTAACTGATTCAATAAAAACTTTTAAAATGGTCTATATCAAAAAATCTTTTTTAAAAATACTAATTTTGATTCACCCTAAAGGTAATATGTGGTGATTCACTTTTACAATAATAGCTGTTGAGTCTTGACTGCCTACCATAGCCTGAGCACTGGAGGGGGGTCACTTTACCCCTCACATTCAACCTCTGCAACAGGGAAAAACTATTAATTTGCAGATAAGGAAGCTGAGGCTGAAACGAATCAAGAAGAGTTTACTCATAGTTCCTTGTTACCTGGTAACAGACCAGAGTCTCCCACCCAGATCTGACTGATAATGCTCTTCTAGACAGATCTTAGATTCTCCCTTGAGAACCTTCATTCCAGAAAATTGGCAGAGTTTCCACATAGAAATTTTCCATGTATGTTTCCACGAGGTCCAGATCAATGGACTCAGGGAATTCCAAGTAACAACAACAAATAAAACCCATCAAGCTCCCCTGAGTCTCTCAGTACTGAATTCTCAGCCCTCATAGAGGAAAGGCCTGGATCTGTATCACTGGGTTTGGCCAGCTCAGGTAAAGACGCAGTCTTCAGACATCCTTAGCATCCCTTATTATTTTAAGCCCAGCCTCCCCACACATTTTCAAAGTGTGGATTTTCCCTGAAATGCATGTACCTGTGCCCCCTTTCCTAAGGGGTCAGTAGATGAATAAAAGCAACTTGTGGCCAAATAAAGGACTGACCTCTAACGAAGTTTCTCTCCAAACTTTCTCATCATAGATGCCTTCCTTTAAGTACACACTTTGTCCTTTTATGGAGCATGGATCACCCTATACTTCCTTGAATTTTCCTGGCAGCAGGATTATGGAATAATGGCTCTGACCAGGTTTCACATTGTTATAAGATAAACCCCTCCACAAATGGTAAAATCGTAATTATCTTGGAAATGTAAAATGAGCACATGTGAAAAGTTTTAGCCCACCAGCAATTAATAAGGGAAACTGGGAAATGTTATAACCATTCAAAGAAGCATTCATAAAGTGGAGACATCTATCGGCCATGAAATAAATTTATAAGGAGATGAAAAACTGCCTTTTCTCACCTGACTGGGGGGAGAGAAATCAATTTTCCCTCCATTGGGCACACTTTATTTATATGTCTATTGAAAAGAATTATTTGCATTGCTGCTTGCCGGCATGCTTAGTTGCTTCAGTTATATCCGACTCTCTGTGACCCTATGGACTGTAGCTCACCAGGCTCCTCTGTGCATGAGATTCTCCAGGTAAGGGTACTGGACTGGGTTGACATGCCCTCCTCCAGGGGATCTTCCCGACCCAGGGATCGAATCTGTGTCTCTTATGTCTCCTGCTTTGGCAGGTGGGTTCATCATTAATTCTACCTGGGAAGTCCATTTACATTGCTACCATCTATCGATAGTTTACAGAATTATAGAATAGATCAAAGATGGTGAAAAACACAAACACCATAGGATTCGATAATAGGAAGGCTGAGTTCCAAACAAAGTACTGAGTGCCTTCGATGGAAGTCTTTTGGTCTGTTTCAGTCTTTTGCAATATTTTCCTATGATATGTGGCCAACAAATTATCAGAGCTGAAATCATCTGCCTCTCTCGACACCACATGCCCCTGTGGGTAATTTGCAGTGGAGAACACAGTATGATCTGTGTCCCCTTGTCTGCAAGTGTGGGGTTAAAGCCCTCTCTACAGAAGCCTCTGAAATTAATTGGGACAGAGAAGAGCTCACCATTGAATAGGGAGAGAGGGGTCATATCTGCAGGGAATGGTTCTGTGTCCTTGGTTAATTAAAGAAGCCCATCGGCAGGCAAGTCCTCCCTGTTCAGTGGTTCCTGTCTTTGAGCCCTTCCCCCTTGACACAAGACTTGCCTTTGTATCAGTAAGTTGAGCCGACTAACAAGTGGCAATCCCATGGTCACAGTGTATCAATAATGATAGCAGACATGTTTGTATGCTTTCTATTTGTGGAAGATTTTGCCCAGCATGTTGCATCTCTTAACTGGCTCACTGGATTCTCTACAGTTAACCCTGGCTCACACACAGGACACTGAAGCTTCAAGAGCCTAAGTAGCTTGCCTGGGACAGCACCACTGTTGGCCTGCAGAGCTTTGAAGGCAGGTCATCAGACTCCTGGACTGAAGTGTTTGTTGTGGATGGTGATAATGATAGTGAAATAGATTTTATATTGTGGTTAGAAAAAGGAGAAGGGGGCAACAGGATGAGATGTTTGAATAGGATCACTGACTCGATGGACTTGAATTTGAGCAAACTCCCAGAGATAGTGAAGGAGAGGGAAGCCTGGCATGCTGCAGTCCATGGGGTCGCAAAGAGTCAGACATGACTGAGCAACTGAACAGCAACAACAAGAAAATGCTACTCAGAACACTTTAAAGAGGCTTTAAAAATTCACCTCTGTCTTGACTTCTGTTTCTCATACAATTTTTTCTGCTGCTAACAAGCTTTTTAAAAAATTCTTTTTAATTATGGTTTATTACAGGATGTTGAATGTAATTCCTGGTGCTATACAGTAGGACCCTATCATTTATCTATTCTATGTGTATATGTATTTACGTATACATACATACATATATATACATATATATATAGTTTGCACCTGCTAGTCCCAACCTCCTAATCCGTCCTTTCCCCAGCCTGCCCTCCCTCTTGGCAGTCACAGGTCTGTTCTCAATGTCTGTGAGTCTGTTTCTGCTTCATAGATAAGTTCATTTGTATGGTGTTTTAGATTTCACATGTAAGTGAAATCAGGATTCCCTGGTAGCTCAGATGATAAAGAATCTGTCTGCAATGTGACAGACCTGGGTTTGATCTCTGGGTTGGGAAGATCCCCTGGAAGAGGGCATGGCAACCCACTCCAGTATTGTGGCCTGGAGAATCCCCATGGACAGGGGAACCTGGTGCTACAGCCCATGGGGTTGCAAATAGCTGTACATGACTGAGTGACTAAGCTCCGTACAGCATGAGTGATATCATGGTTTTAGTCTTTCTGACTTACTTCTCTTAGTATGAGAGTCTCCAGGTCCATCCATGTTGCTGCAAATGGCATTATTTAATTCTTTTTATGGCTGAGTAGTATTCCATTCCACATTTTTTTTAATCCATTCATCTCAGTGTACATTAAGGTTGTTTCTTTGTCTCAGCTATTGTAAATAGTGTTGCTATGAACATAAGGCTACATGTATCAGTTGGTTTTGTCTGGATGTCTTCTCAGGAGTGGGATTGCTGGATCACATGGCAAGTCTATTTTTAGTTTTTAAAGGACTCTTCATGCTGTTCTATATAGTGGCTGCACCAATTTACATTCCCACCAACAGTGTTGAAAGATTCCCTTTTCTTCACACCCTCTCCAGAAATTATTGTTTTTGATGATGGACATTCTAACCACTGTGAAGCTGTATCTCATTATAGTTTTGATTTGCATTTCTCTACCTGATGCGAAGAGCTGACTCTTTTGAAAAGACCCTGATGATGGGAAAGATTGAGGGCAGGAGGAGAAGGGGACAACAGAGGATGAGATGGTTGGATGGTATCACTGACTCAATGGACATGAGTTTGGGTAGACTCTGGGAGTTGGTGATGGACAGGGAAGCCTGGCATGCTGCGGTTCATGGGGTCACAAAAAGTCGGACACAACTGAGTGACTGAACTGAACTGAATTGAATAATTAGCAGTGTTAAACATTTTTTCATGTATCTATTGGCCATCTGTTTTCACACAATTCTTATTGAGATATAATTTACCTGCCATAAAATTCAGCCTTTTAAAATTGTAAAATCCTTTAGTATACAGCAGATTTGTATAAGCCTCACTGCTACGTCATTCTAGAACACAGTCATCACCCCAAAAGGAAATGCCACCCCTCTCAGCAGTCACTCAGTTTTCTCTCCTCCCTCCCCCCAACTCCCTGATAACCACTAATCTTCATTCTGTTTCTGTGGATTTGCCTGTTCTGAACATGTCATATAAATGGAATCATACAACATGGGGCCTTTTGTGTCTGGCTTCCTTCACTTGATCTGATGTTTTGAAGGTTGTTGCATGTGTCGGGGATTCATTCCTTTTCATTGCTGAGTGCTATTCCATCGCATGGGTGGACCACAGGCACCTGGGCACTTTCCCCCACAGCCTTATTGACATATAATTGAGAAAATTGTATATTTAAAGTGTACCATGTGATGACTTTATATGCATATACATTGTTAAATGATTACCATAATCAAGTTACACAGTCACCTATTCACAGCTTCCTCTTTTTTGGTGAAAATGCTTAAGCTCTACTGTCTTAACAGAGCTCAAGTCTACACAGTATTATTAACTACAGTCAGCATGCTGGACATTAGATCCTCAGAACTTATCCATCTTAGTAACTGGAAGTTTGTGCCCTTGGATTAGTGTCTCATCCCCACCCACCCCCAACAGCACCTGACAATCATCATTCCACTCTCCAGAGTTCAACATTTTTTTAAGATTTTACATAGAAGTGATATCAGAAGTTGTATGTCTTTATCTGACCTATTTCATTTAGCACAGTGCCCTCCAGTTTCATCCATGTTGTTGCAAATGGCAGAATCTCCTCCTTTTCGTGACTGAATAATATTCCACTGTGTATATGGACGGCATTTTCTTTCCCCCTTCATCAGCAGAGACCTGTGCTCGTTTTATATTATTTTTTTATTTGACCATGCCACATCTTAGTTGCTGCCGGCGGGATCTTTTTTTCGGTTGTGGCATACAGGATCTGTAATTGTGAGATGGGAACTCTTAATTGCAGCATGTGACATTTAGTTCCCTGGCCAGGGATTGAACTCGGACCCCCTTCATTGAGAGTGTGGAGTGTTAGCCCCAGGACTGCCAGAGAAGTCCCGGGACCTGTGCTCTTAACCCCATCTTTTATTGTCTCTTGTCACTGTTGGGAGAAAGATTTGGAAAATTAAGAGTAGGGCACACACCCCCGTGTATACTCCGTGTATACACTGTGTATACTTGAGCCAGGCTGTGGTCCTGGCTCAAGGTGGAAGGGGAGACCCTGGGAGGCTGAAAGGCACACCTTCCCTGAGCCAGCGGGGTGGAACTTGTTGCCCAGGCATCTTTGGAGCCCAGTCTGTGCTCCCATGAAATAGAAAAGCACTGAGCCCTGGGTTGAGCATCTGTTCCCAAGCCTTGGAAGCATTCCTCTTGTAAACTAATTGGCCCATAAAGGGATTGAATAGTGCCTCTGGGCACTGGCATACTTTGCGCTTATTAACTCAGCTCTCCCTTTGGCCTTGGCCTCCTGAAGTGGCTATTGATCTTTTAAAAGTTGTATGATTTTATCTTGGGGTCACAAGAGAGCTATTAACTTTAATTCCCCTCTAGGACAAGAGATGAGCCCTCTTCACTTCCCACTACCCAGGGTGTCACTTTTGGTCCTACCCCCCTGCCACCCACCTTGTTAGAAGCCTGGAAATACCACCTGCCTCCTTGCTGACCCCGGATGACTCTACAGTGACTCCAAGACACCCAGGGCAGAGTTTCCTAAGCACCATTCATGATTTTTGCCCTATCTGCAGAACCTTCGTACTATTATTATTCAGTCAGTATTTTAAATGAAAGCCAACTCATCTTTTCTTCTGAAATATACTGATTTCAAGAGGAAACTGGTTGTTATTCCTGAATACAAAAAACCCAGTATCAGTTGCCGTAAATAAGAGGCAGACATAAAAATAAATGCAATTAAATTCTTGGCCTGGGGCAGACTCCACTCCAGTGGAGACTTGTGATCCTAAAAGGCTCCCCTCCTCCTCTCTGAGGGCCCCAAGAGAGCTTTCATCTTAATCTTTCTCTTTGGTAGGAACAGAAGGATGCATTTGAAATGAGAATGTAGGTCATGCCTTGAAGCCAGGCGAGCTGTATGCCTCCCACCTCCCCACCCTAGAGACTCCACTTAAAATCATCTTGAGTGCTAACTGCTATGTGGGTACCTCACAATGAGCAATGCTGGGCTATCAGATGGTAGTTTTGGTACCAGAAGTGGGGTCCGGCTGATCTCCACTCAAAAGCCAATAAAGAGGTCATTGCTTTATTTTGGATGCCAGCAACTAAGCGGGGAGAACTCCTGTCCAAAGGCTGACTCCCCCGCCACTGACACTCAGTGGGCAAGAGCTTTTTGTTTTGTTTTGTTTGGGACTGTGCTGTGGAGCTTGTGAAATCTTAGTTCCCAGACTAGGGATTGAATCCCAGCCCACAACAGTGAAAGCATGGAGTCTTAAGCACTGAACCACCAGTGAAGTTTCCAAGAGCTTTGACAGATGGAGGGAGGGGGCTACCTGCAGAAACAGCAGAGTCAGCCCTGACAGTCGTCTTGAAACTGGTCACACAGTGGTCTGACCAGAGTCCTCTTGATTGTTTTAAATACAGTTAATCATCGGTTCCAGCATTAGTGTGCTCCCATTTTCTTGAGGCCGGTTCTCAGAACTGTGGCAGCTTACGTCATGGCTACAGTCTGGTCCTCATGTAGTTAAATTCTTCCGCCTGGTGAGGGTTTCAGTATCTACGAGGCAGCTCACAGGATATGGCTCAGAATATTATCTCTAGCCCTTAAGGAGGCACTAAAGGCCCTGGACTTTGCTTTATCACTAAACGGTTATTATTTAGTCTTCTTGGACTGCTTTCCTTTGCCTCTGCGTTTTTCATTTCCCTGATTAAATTTATTCTTTGCTAAAGTTTTTCTAGAGACAAAAGGCAGGCTGAGGACATGGGGGGCAAGAACCATAGAATCGCGCTTCATTGCCCTGTCATTTAAGGCCTCGTCTAAGGGTCACTGCCAGTCTTTTCCTTCCTCCTTAACCAGCCCTCCTTCACCTCCATCCAGGCTCCTCAGATGCCCCGCCATAACTTGACTGTTCCTGGTTCCCTCTCCAGTAACACCCATCCAAAGTCATCCCTACCTTGAAAGCCTGCTTCCTATCTAATGATTGATTATCCAATGCAAGTTATTTCACAAATATTGATAGATGTTTTCTTCCTATTAATTTTGCCTATGGCTGGGTTTAAGGTTGTGTCCTTAGGTTTTTTGTTTTTTTTTTAATAATAAAGACAAATGTAACCTGGTGCTGTGTGACAACATACAGAGATTAGCAACTGTTATTGTTATTGAGTCACTAAGTTGTGTCCAACTCTGTGACCCCATGGATGGTAGCCCACCAGGCTCCTCTGTCCATGGGATTTCCCAGGCAAGAATACTGGTGTGGATTGCCATTTCCTTCTCCAGGGGATCTTCCCAACCCAGAGATTGAACCCACGTCTCCTGTGTATCCTGCATTGGCAGGAGGATTCTTTACCACTGAGCCACCAGGGAAACCCAGGACTTAGAGATGAAACAACAAAAAAGGAGTTTAAAATAAACACATTATACTAGAAATCTAGATTCCTGAAGCCTCTTGCAAGGGACAGAGGTCATTCCACATAGCAGTGATGGTGTGGGACTAAGAAGCAGCTGAGTATGACTGTTTACCTAGCAACAGTCCCCGTCACCCACCTATCAGGGGACCTATACTCCCAACTCACTTGCCTGCTTACTCTTGGTCATGTGATTCACCCTGCCCACATAAGCATTTATATTTTTACTTCGACTCTATTGATACTTTTTGGGCAGGATAATCCTTTGTTGTGGGGGCTATCCTCTGCCTTGTAGGGTTTTTAGCATCATCTTTGGCCTCTACCCTCTCGATGCCAATAGCACTTCCCCAAAAATGTCTCCAGACATTACCAAGTGACAAAATAACCTCTGTTTAAGAACCACTGGTGTACCCATAAACCCGCCTACCCTCCAGAGGTTGGGGATACCATGGAGAAGTAAAGGGAAAGCAAAATTTTTAAGTTTTGATTGGAGTATGGTTCTCTACAATGTCTAATTGCTGTTGTACAGCAAAGTGAATCAGCTATACATATACATATGTCCCCTCTTTTTTCGGATTTCTCCCCATTTAGAAGAAATCAGTAGAATTCCCTGAACCATATAGTAGATTCTCATTGTGTGTGTTCAGTCACTCAACTGTGTCCAACTCTTTGTGGCCCCATGGACTGTAGCCCACAAGGTTCCCCTGTCCATAAAATCTTCCAGGCAAGAGTACTGTGGAGCGGGTTGCCATGCCCTCCTCCAGAGGATCTTCCCGACCCAGGGATCAAGCCCTCGTCTCTTCCATCTTCTGCATTAACAGGTGGATCTTTTAACCACTAGCACTGCCTGGGAAGCCAAGGTTCTCATTCGTCTTCAATTTTATACATAGCATCAAGAGTGTATATGCTGCTGCTGCTGCTGCTAAGTCGCTTCAGTCGTGTCTGACTCTGTGCGCCCCTATAGATGGCAGCCCACCAGGCTCCGCCGTCCCTGGGTTTCTCCAGGCAAGAACACTGGAGTGGGTTGCCATTTCCTTCTCCAGTGCGTGAAAGTGAAGTTGCTCAGTCGTGTCCAACTCTTCATGACCCCGTGGACTGCAGCCTACCAGGCTCCTCCGTCCACGGAATTTTCCAGGCAAGAGTACTGGAGTGGGGTGCCACTGCCTTCTCCAAGAATATATATATGTCCATCCTAATCTCCCAAATCCTACCACCCAAAGGGGATCAAATTAATGGGGGGGGATACTGGGGCTCTAGATGTTGGGGAGAACTTTGCACCGGTTTGGGGAGGCAGATATAAAGCCGTTGCAGTGGTGCATGTGTACATGGAGCCGGCACTCAGACTGGATAACAGCGCTGTCGGAGTATTCATTCTGGGATTTTTTTTTCCTCTTTCTTTTCAAACTACACATTCACAAAAGAACATGTTTAATTTGCAAATCACAGTGAGCTCCCAAACCCAGCCAGCCCTTGAACAAGCATACAGCATATGTCAGCCATGAGGACTCTTGCAGACTTCTGCTGCCCTCACTGAGAGAGGAAACACTCTTTATGGCATTTGCAAGGGGCTCTTTGCATCAGTGGGTTTAGCAATATTTCATAGCTCACTTTGACTTTCCTTTGAAGAGGATGGAGTCTCAGCCCAGCAATGAGAGGGGAAAAAACCTGGCTCCTTCAATCTGAACTTCTTTCCCAGTCTTTAAAATGCAAAGTTCGCCATTATAATGACCAGCCAGGATATTAGGCAACATTTGAGGCCCAGCTGGAGTGTATTTCAGAGCCAGGCAGCTGATGTCAATTTTCCCAAATTCTCATCTTCTCTTTCGACTTCATTAGCTTGAGGGGGCTCCGGTTCAGGGCAATCGAGTGGTGCCAAGTCATAAAGGAACCAAGTTATGAGGAAATGGAGAAAGCAGATGTTTTATTCACATTCCCTGAAGAGATGAATTAGGGGGTGATGTATAGCTGATGGTTTTGAGCCACTGAGAAAGGTGGAGATGTGAGCCGGCTCCACAGACCTGAAGAAGTGGCTTCAACCCCAAAAATCCTCTCTGCGTTTTCTCAGCAAACCTGCCCCCAGACCATGTGGCAGATGGGAAACAAGATAACCGAAGGATAAAGATCAAAGTGCTGTGATCCCAGGTTTCGGTGACCACAGGGCTTTAATGGAGAGACAAGCATAGAAAAAGGAAGTTGAAAATATTTGCAGCCCACATAACAGACGTGGAGTAGAACCAGAAATAAGAAAGAGAGAAACAACTGGATGGAAAATAAGCAAAGAATATGAACAAGATGTTGGCGAAATGGGAAATAAGCCTTGCCAATAAACGTCAGGAAAAATGCTCAGCTTGACTGGGAATCAGGGAAGTGTACGTGAAAAAATCAAGATGCCAGTTCTCACCTATCAGATCAGTGTCAACTCAAACCTTTAATAACACCCCATGTTGTTGAGGGTGTGCGAGGAACAGAGACTTACACACTCCATGTGGGGCTATAAGTTGGTAAAGACTCTGTAAAACAGTTCGGAATTTTTCTGTTCAATGTGTAAGTGTTCGATTCTTGGAAGGCAACCTCCTGGTGGTCATACTCATGAAAAGGCATCAAGACCTTACTATATATGATGGAATATTACTTGGCCACGAAAAAGAATGAAACAGTGCCATTTGCAGCAACATAGGTAGACCTAGAGATTACCANCTGGTCTGTGTTCCGCAGTCGCCCTGTGCCAAAATCTGGGCTGTGTTCCACAGTCGGCTAGAAACGAGTTACTGGCTGAGTGCTGTGGTTGCCCTTCACTGTGTTTTGGTCAGTGTGCCACAGTCGCCCTTTGCAAGGTCCGGGCTGTGTGCCCTGGTCGGCCTGTGCTGAGGTCTGGCCTGTTTGCTGTGGTCACCCTGCACCGAGGTCCGGGCTGTGTTCCATGTTTGGATAGTGATGAGTTACGGGCTCTGTGCCACGGATTCCCTGTACAGGTTTCTGGGCTGTGTTCTGCGGTCGCCCTTTGCCGAAGTCTGGGCTGTGTTCCGCGGTCGGCTGGTGACGACTTCTGGGCTGTGTGCTGCAGTGGCCATTCACTGAGGTTTGGGTTGTGTTCCACAGTCGCCCTGCGCTGAGGTCCGGCCTGTGTGTCATGGTCGCCTTGTGCCGAGGGCCGTGATGTGTTCCACGGTTGACTAGCGATAAGTTCTGAGCTCTGTGCCACGGTCACCCTGCACATATTTCCGGGCTGTGTGCCGCGGTTAGCCTTCACTGAGGTCGGGCTGTGTGCCTTGGGCAACCTGGACCGAGGTCCGGGCTGTGTGCTGTGGTAGCCTTGCTCCAAGGGACGGGCTGTGTTTCGCAGTCACCCTGCACTGGTGTCCGGGCTGTGTGCTGTGGTCGCCATTTCCTGAGGTCCATGATGTGTGCCATGGTCACCCTGTGCCAAGGGCCATGCTGTGTGCCTTGGTAGCCCTTCCTCGAGGTCTGGCCCGTGTGCCACAGTCGCACTGCGCTGAGGTCTGGCCTGTGTGCTGCTGTGGCCCTGTGCTGAGGTCCGGCCTGTGTGCCACATTCACCCTGCGCTGAGGTCCGGGCGCTGTTCCGCGGTCGGCTAGCGACAAGTTCCGTGCTGTGTGGCGCGGTCGCTGTTCAGTGAATTTCAGCCTGTGTGCCTCGGTTGCCCTTCGCTGCGGTCCCGGCTGTGTGCTGTGGTTGCCCTGCTAAGAGGTCCGACCTGTTTTCCATGGTCGCCCTGCGCCGAGGTCCTGGCTGTGTTTCGCCGTCGACTAGCAACGAGTTCCAGGCTCTGTGCCTCTGTCGCCCTGCACAGATTTCTNTGGCTAGCGATGTGTCCCGAGCACTGTGCCACGGTCGCCCTGCACAGATTTCTGGGCTGTGTGCTGTGGTCGCCCTTCACTGAGGTTCGGGTTGTGTGCCCCTGTCGCCCTGCGCCAAGGTCCGGGCTGTGTGCCACGGTCACACTGCTACAAAATCCTGGGTGTGTGTCACATTGAACATCTGCCGACATCCGTGCTGTGTTCCAGGGTCGCCTTGCCTTAAAGTTCAGGATGTGTGCCGCGGTTGCCCTTCACCGAGGTTTGGGATGTGTGCCGCGGTCGCCCTGCATTGAGTCTGGCCTGTGTACTGCGATCACCCTGCGCCAAAGTCTGTGCTGTGTTCCGCAGTTGGCTCGTGACGAGTTCTATGCTGTGTGCTGCGGTCGCCCTTCACTTATGTTCAAGCTGTGTGCCACGGTCGCCCTGTGCCAAGTTCGAGGCTGTGTGCCACGTTCGCCTTTGGTTGAGGTCCATGCTGTGTGCCAGGGTTGCCCTGCATCGAGGTCCCGGATGTGTGCTGCAGTCACCCTTCACTGAGGTTCGGGCTGTGTGCCGCGGTCACCCTTCACTGAGGTTCAGGCTCCTGCTCGATGTACATGATGTGGGCCAGGGTCACCCTGTGCCTCGGTCCAGCCTGGGTTCTGCGGTCGCCCTGTGCCAAAATCTTGGCTGTGTTCCGCAGTCGACTAGAAACGAGTTAATGGCTGTGTGCCACGGTTGCCCTTCACTGTGTTTCGATCAATGTGCCACGGTCACCCTTTGCCAATGTCTGGGCTGTGTGCCCTTGTCGCCCTGCAATGAGGTCCGGCCTGTTTGCCGTGGTCGCCCCGCGCCAAGTTCCGGGCTGTGTTCCGTGGTCAGCTAGTGACGAGTTCCGGGCTCTGTGCCGCGGGCTCCCTGTACAGATTTCTGGGCTGTGTTCTGTGGTCATCCTGTACCGAGGTCCAGGCTGTGTTCAACAGTCTGCTGGCGACGAGTTCCGGGATGTGTTTTGCGGTCGCCTTCCTTAAGATTCGGGCTGTGTTCCGTGGTCGCCCTGCCCCGAGGTCCGGCCTGTGTGCCACCATCGCCCTGTGCCGAGGTCCGTGCTGTGTTCCACGCTTGGCTAGCGACGAGTTTTGAGCTCTGTGCCATGGCCGCCCTTCACAGATTTCCGGGCTGTGTCGGCGGTCAGCCTTCACTGAAGTTTGGGCTCTGTGCCATGGGCAACATGCACCAAGGTCCGGGCTGTATACTGCGGTAGCCTTGCTACGAGGTCCGGCCTGTGTTTCACAGTCACCCTGCGCTGGTGGCAAGGCTGTGTGCTGCAGTCGCCATCTCCTGAGGTCTGTGATGTATGCCAGGGTCGCCCTGTGCCAAGGGCCATGCTGTGTGCCTCGGTTGCTCTTCACTGAGATTTGGGCTGTGTGCCGTGGTCACCCTGAGCTGAGGTCCAGGCTCTTGTCCCGTTCAGCCTGAGCCGAAATCTGGCCTGTGTTCCGCGGTCGCCCTGCCCTGAGTTCCGGCCTGTGTGCCACGGTCGCACTATGCCGAGGTCTGGCCTGTGTGCTGCTGTCACCCTGCGCTGAGGTCCAGAAGGTGTTCCACCTTCACCCTGTGCCGAGGTCTGGGCTGTGTTCCACAGTCGGCTAGCTATGAGTTCCGGGCTGTGTGACGCGGTCGCCCTTCACTCACTTTCGGGCTGTGTGCCTTGGTGGCCCTGCGCCAAAGCCCGGGCTGTGTGCCGTGGTCGCCCTGCGATGAAGTCCTGGCTGTTTTCCATGGTCACCCTGCGCCGAGGTCCTGGCTGTGTTTCGCAGTTGACCAGCGACGAGTTCAATCTCTGTTGCACTGTCGCCCTGCACAGATTTTTGGGCTGTGTGCTGCGGTCGCCCNGAGTCAAGTGATAAAGTATATAATAAAAATATATTAAATATGAGTATGTGGTTAAATGGAACATTTCTGGAAATAAAGCATCATTATCTGAGAGAAGTAATAATAATTTAGGATGCAATTTAACTGCTACATAAATGCTCACATAAAATGGATATCCAAATACACCCTGCTATTGTCTGTCAAGGATAAAGGATTTCAAGGGCAGTTTTTCCCATTGGAAACTAGTAAGTGAGACATATAGTGTATAGATTATTGGATCCAGTATTAGAAATCTATGAAAAAAAAAATGATTTTGGTTTAATAAGGGACAATCAAGCAGTAAGGTACTTTCAGGTGCATAGTCCACTAAGGACAGCTTATGTGAAAGAACTAAACTTAAAAATTATGACTGGTCTCATCCTCAGCAGAATCCTCATCCTCAGGTGCTCCATGCAAAGTATTCCAAAGGTATGAAAAACCAAAAGCCCTCTAAGGGAACTTTTTTTTTAAGTTCTCTCAAGTAAAATTGTTAGGGTTTCCCAGGTGACTCAGGTATAAAGTCTCCTTCTAACATGCAGGAAACACGGGTTCGATCCCTGGGTCAAGAAGATCCCCTAGAGAAGGAAATGGCAACCCACTCCCAGAAGGAAAATCCCATGGACAGAGGAGCCTGTCAGGCTACACTCCATGGGGTTACAAGAAGAGTCAGACACGAGTTAACGACTGAAAAATAACTAGTAAAATTGTAAGATGACATTCGGTCAGTGTTTAAAGGTTCAGAAAGGTTTCCAAGACTAGTGTTATGGTGGAGATAGGGAGAGGGAGGAGGGCGAGGCTGGGAGGAAGAGAGCAAGGAGACCATTGAAGTTCAGAGTGCAGTGAAGTTCAGAGCTGCCGGCCAGGGTTCCGGCACTGACTGCCTGCACGACCAGGGGGAACTCCCTTACAGATCCAGCCTCTTTCTCAGGAGAATATGGGGGTGATAATAGCGCTTACCTCCTAGAGGTGTGCTGAGTGTTCAGTGCTGTGCTTAGTCGTTCAGTCATGTCTGACTCTTTGCAACCCCATAGACTGTAGCCCAGCAGGCTCTTCTGTCCATGGGATTCTCCAGGCCAGAATACTGGAGTGGGTTGCCATGCCCTCCCCCAGGGGATCTTCCTAACCCAGGGATCGAACCCAGGTCTCCCACATTGCAAGTGGATTCTTTACTGAGCCGCCAGGGAAGAATTCAGTGACCCTACTTAATATACAACGTGGCTTAGAATGATACATGGTACATAGTGAGTACTCTATAAATATTAGCTACTGACATTATAATTGAAACTTTTAAAGCCACACTTTTAAATAGTAGCACTATTAAATATGCAAGGCGTTATTAAGTCAGGGTGAAGGTGGGGGGTTGAATGAAGTCATTTGTAAAGCTGCCATGATAGAGGATGTGGGGAGTGCCCAGACACAACGTTTGGCCTCCACTTCGCCTCTAGGAAGAGGCCAGAAGGCCACACCATATGGCAAATGAAACACAGCCCAGTCTTGGTAAGAGGCCCAGTGGGAGCTGAGAAGGGTGTAACTGGTGAGTTTGGAGGCTTCAGTGTGAACATGGGGCCCTCAGTCAAATGCAAAGACCAAATGTGGACAGTATCGGGGCAGGAAAGGGGCAGGCAGGATACACAAAGGGCTTCCCTGGCGGATCCTTTGGTAAAGAATCCACCGCCAGTGCAGGGTTTGATCCCTGTGTGGGGAAGATCGCTTGAAGAAGGGAATGGCTACCCACTCCAGTATTCCTGCATGGAGAATTCCATGGACAGAGGAGCCTGGTGGGCTATGGTTCATGGGGTCGTGAAGAGTTGGACATGACTGAGTGACTAACACTTTCACTTTCTCAGGATAAATGAGTCAAGAAGGTCTAGGAAACCTAGAATTCAGCAGCATTTCAGGGCACACCAGAACCTCTACTGTGGGAATAGAGAGAATGCCACCCAGAGAACAAGAAAGACAGGTGGGGACATGGACTCTACAAATGTGTGCGAGAGCGGGCCCAGAAAAAGACACAGGCATTTCATTGGCCAAACACAAAGAAAGATAGGCCCTTGGGTTTTCACTAACCTTCAGGCCTCTCATTGGCCTAAATGGTGATACACAGGTCTGGAATTCAGTTCAGTTCAGTTGCTCAGTCGTATCCGACTCTGCGACTTCATGGACTGCAACACGCCAAGGCTTCCTGTCCATCACCAACTCCCAGAACTTGCTCAAACTCATGTACATTGAGTCAGTGATGCCATCCAATCATTTCATCTTCTGTCGTCCCCTTTTCCTCCCACCTTCAATCTTTCNACTGCAGCACGCCAGGCCTCCCTGTCCATCACCAATTCCAGGAGTCCACCCAAACCCCTGTCTGTTGAGTCAGTGATGCCATCCAATCATTTCATCTTCTGTCGTCCCCTTTTCCTCCCACCTTCAATCTTTCCCAGCATCAGGGTCTTTTCTAGTGAGTCAGTTCTTCACATCAGGTGGCCAAAGTATTGGAGTTTCAGCTTCAGCATCAGTCCTTCCAGTGAATATTCAGGACTGATTTCCTATAGGATGGACTGGTTGCATCTCGTTGCAGTCCAAGGGACTCTCAAGAGTCTTCTCCAACACCACAGTTCAAAAGCATCAATTCTTTGGTGCTCAGGTTTCTTTATAATCCAGCTCTCACATCAATACATGACTACTGGAAAAAACACAGCTTTGGCTAGATAGAACTTTGTTGGCAAAGTAATAATGTCTCTGCTTTTTCACATGCTATCTAGGCTGATCATAGCTTTTCTTCCAAGGAGCAAGTGTCCTTTCATTTCATTCTGGCAGTCACCATCTACAGTGATTTGGGAGCCCAAACAAAATAAAGCCTCTCACTGTTTCCATTGTTTCCCCATCTATTTGCCATGAAGTAATGGGACCAGATGCNTTCAGGCTGTGTGCCAGGGTCACCCTGTGCCAAGGTTCGGTCTTTGTGCCACGGTAGCCTTGAACCGAGTCCCGGGCTGTGTGCCGCATTTGCCTTTCACTGAGGTTCGGGCTGTGTGCTGTAGATGAATTGCGCCGAGGTTCGGGCTGTGTGCCATGTTAGCCATGCGCCAAGGTCTGGGCTGTGTGCCACAGTAGCCTTGCGAGGAGGTCCGGGCTGTGTGGCGCAGTAGCCTTGTGGCGAGGTCCGGATTGTGTGCTGCAGTCGCCTTGTGCTGATGTCTGTTCTGTATACCGCGGTCGCCATCTCCTGAGGTCGGTGCTGTGTGCCAGGGTCGCCCTGCACCAAGGTCCATGCTGTGTGCCTCGATCGCTCTTCACTGTGATTCGGGCTGTTTGCCTCGGTCACCCTGTGCCGAGGTCCAGGCTGTGTTCCACCTTCAGTTTGCAACGAGTTCCAGGCTCTGTGCCACAGTCCTTCTCAGTCGAGGTTGGGACTGTTTGCCACGGTCGCCCTGCGCCGATGTTCGGGCTGTGTGCCACAGGCGCCCTGTGCTGAGATCCGGGCTGTCTTCCACGGTTGGCTAGCGACGAGTTCCGGGCTGTTTGACGCGGTCGCCCTTCAATGAGTTTCAGGCTGTGTGCCTCAGTCACCCTTTGCCGATGTCCGGACTGTGTGCCGTGTTCTGTGACAAGGTCTGGCCTGTGTGCCGGTGTCACCCTGCGACGCTGAGGTCTGGCTGATTCTGCCGTCGGCTAGCGACGAGTTCTGGGCTTTGTGCCANTGTGCCTCAGTCACCCTTTGCCGATGTCCGGACTGTGTGCCGTGTTCTGTGACAAGGTCTGGCCTGTGTGCCGGTGTCACCCTGCGACGCTGAGGTCTGGCTGATTCTGCCGTCGGCTAGCGACGAGTTCTGGGCTTTGTGCCACAGTCACCCTGCACAGATATCTGGGCTGTGTGCTGCGGTCACCCTTCACTGAGGTTTGGGCTGTGTGCCGCGGTAGCCCTGCGCCGATGTTTGAGCTGTGTGCCGTGGACGCCCTGCGCCAAGGTCCAGGCTGTGTTCCACGGTCGTGCTGCACCGTGGTATGGCCTGTGTGCCGCGTTCGCCCTTTGCCGAGGATCAGGCTGTGTTCGTGGTTGATTAGTGATGAGTTTCCAGCTCTATGCCACTGTCGCCCTAAACAGATTTCTGGGCTGTGTGCCGCAGTCGCCTTTCACTGAGGTTCAGCCTGTGTGCCGTCGTCTCCCTGTGTCGAGGTCCAGGCTATTTTCACCAGTCAGCTGGAGACGAGTTCCATCCTGTTTGCCGTGGTCACCATGCGCCGAGGTCCGGGCTGTGTTCCGTGGTCGCCCTGCGCCGAGATCCGGGCTGTGTTCCACGGTCCGCTATCGACGACTTCCGGGCTCTGTGTCACGGTCGCTCTGTGCCAATATTCAGGCTGTGTGATGCGGTCGCCATCTTCCGAGGTCCGTGCTGTGTGCCAGTGTCACCCTGCATCAAGTTACGGGCTGTGTGTAGTGGTAGCCCTGCGCTGAGATCCTGGCTGTGTACCGCAGTCGCTCTGCGCTCTTGTCCATGCTGTGTGCCAGTGTCACCTTGCACTGAAGTCCGGGCTGTGTGCCCTATTCACCCTTCCTTGAGTTTTGGGCTGTGTGCCATGGTAGCCATGCACCGAGGTACAAGCAGTGCACCGTGGTCGCCCTGCAACGAGGTCCATCCTGTGTGCTGCGGTCTCCCTGTGCCAAGGTCATGGCTGTGTTCCCCGGTCGGCTAGAGACGAGTTCCATCCTGTTTGCTGTGGTCACCCTGCGCCGAGGTCCGGGCTGTGTTCCGTGGTCGCCTAGCGACGAGTTCTGAGATCTATACTCCGGTCACCCTGCACAAATTTCCGGGCTGTGTGCTGCGGTCTCCCTTCCCTGAGGTTCGGTGTGTGTGCTTTGGTCACCCTCTGCAGAGGTCCCTTCTGTGTGCCACGGTAGCCTTGAACCGAGTTCCGGGATGTATGCCACGGTAGCCTTGTGCCGATGTCCGGGCTGTGTGCCGCTTTCGCCCTTCACTGAGGTTTCGGCTGTGTGCCGAGTTCGAACTGCGCTGAGGTTAATGCTTTGTGCCATGTTAGCCTTTCGCCGAGGTCCAGGCTGTGTGCTGCAGTCGCCCTGGGCCGATGTCCAGTCTGTGAACCGTGGTCACCATCTCCCGAGGTCGGTGATGTGTGCCAGTGTCACCCTGCGGCCAGGTCCGTGCTGTGTGCCTCGGTCGCTCTTCACTGTTGTTCGGGCTGTGTGTCTCGGTCACCCTGCGCCGAGGTCCAGGCTGTGTTCCGCCCTCGTCTTGTGAGGAGTTCCGGGCTCTGTGCCATGGACCCTCTGTGCCGAGGTCTGGGCTGTGTGCCACGGTCACCCTGCACTGAGATCCAGGCTGTGTTCCGCGGTCGGCTAGCGACGACTTCCGGGTTGTGTGATGTGGTCGCCCTTCAGTGAGTTTTGGGATGAGTGCCTCGGTCGCCCTTCGCTGAGTTCCGGACTGTGTGCCGTGGTCTTCTGTGACAAGGTCTGGCCTGTTTGCCGTAGTCACCCTACGCCGAGATCCGGGCTGTGTTCCACCGTCGACTAGCGATGAGTTCCTGGCTCTGTGCCGCAGTCGCCTGCACAGATTTCTGGGCTGTGTGCTGCATTCACCCTTCACTGAAGTTCAGGCTGTGTGCCGTGGTCGCCCTGCAGTGAGGTCTGGGATGTGTTCTGCGGTTGACTGGCGACGATTTCCGATCTGTGACCCAGTCCCCCATCAATGCGTTCGTGCTGTGTGCCGCGGTCCCCCTGCACCGTGGTAGGGCCTATGTGCTGCGGTCGCATTGTACCGAGGTCCATGCTGTGTGAAGTGGTCACCCTGCGATGAGGTTGGAACTGTGTGTGGCTGTCGTCCAGAGCCGAGGTCCAGTCTGTGTGCCATGGTCTCCATCTCACGAGTTCTGGGCTGAGTGCCACAGTCGCCCTGCGCCTATGTCCGGGCTGTGTGCTGCGGTCGCCATCTACCCAGGTCCGTACTGTGTGCAAAGGTCGCCCTGTGCCGAGGTCCATGCTGTGTGCCTCGGTCGCTCTTCACTGAGTTTCGGGCTGTGTGCTGTGGTTGCCCTGTGCCGAGGTCTGGGCTGTGTGCCACGGTTGAGATGAGCCGATGACTGGCCTGTGTTCTGAGGTGGCCCTGTGCCGAAGTCTGGGCTGTGTGCCGCGGTCGCCCTTCACCGAGGTCTGGCCTGTGTGCCATGGTCGCCCTGTGCCAAAGTCCGGGCTGTGTTCCGCAGTCACACTTCACTGAGGTTCGGGCTGTGTACCGCGGTCACCCTGCGCCGAAGTCCAGGCTGTGTGCCACAGTCACACTGCACTGAGATCCAGGCTGTGTTCTGAGTTCGGCTAGCGACGAGTTCTGTGTTCTGTGACAAGGTCGCTCTGCGCCAAGGTCCAGGATGTTTTTGCAGTCTCCATCTGCTGAGGTCCGTATTGTGTACCAGTGTCACCCTGTGCCAAGGTCCAGGCTGTGCGCCGCAGTCGCCCTGCACTGTGGTCTGTGCTGTGTGCCAGTATCGCCCTGCACCAAGTTCCGGGCTTTGTGCTGCGGTCGACCTGCACCAAAGTCCGGGCTGTGTGCCGCAGTCGCCCTGTGCCCAGGTACGGGCTGTGTGCTGCAGTCGCTCTGTGCCAAAGTCCGGGCTGTGTGACACGGTCACCCTGCACTGAGGTCTGGGCTGTGTGCCATGGTCACTCTGCGTTGAGATCCAGTTTGTGTTCTGTGGTGGGCTTGCGAAGAGTCCACGTTCTGTGCCGCAGCCTCTCTCTGCCAAGGTCCGGGATGTGTGCCGTGGTCGCCACTCCCGAAATCCGGGCTGTGTCCCAAGGTCGCCCTGTTGGGAGGTCCGGGCTGTGTCCATGGTCGGGTGGTGACGAGTTCCGGGCTGTGTGCCCTGCTCGCCCTTCACTGAGGTTCAGAATGTGTGCCGCAGTCGCCCAGCGCCGATGTCCGGGATGTGTGCCGCAGTCTCCGTGCACTGAGGTCCGGCTGTGTGCCGAGGTCGCAGTGCACCGAAATCCGGGCAGTGCTCCGTGGTCGGCTAGTGAGGAGTTCCAGGCTGTGTGATGTGGTCGGCCTTCACTGAATTCCGGGCTGTGTGCTGGGGTTACCCTGTGCAGAGGTCTGGGCTGTGTTTCACGGTCGGGTGGCGACGAGTTCCGTGCTGTGTGCCACAGTCGCCCTTCACTGAGGTTCGGGCTGTGTGCCGCGGTCACCCTGTCCCAAAGTCCAGCCTGTTTCCAACCGTCACCATGTGCCGAGGTCTGGGATGTGTACCGCGGTTGGCTAGCGACGAGTTCTGAGCGCTGTGCCACGGTCGCCCT
>SJYV01048280.1:1540774-1593842 GCA_006410875.1 Neotragus pygmaeus | reverse complement strand
GGTCGCCCTGCGCCGAGGTCCGGGCTGTGTTCCGCGGTTGGATAGCGACGAGTTTCAAGCTCTGTGTCACGGTGGCCCTGCACAGATTTTTGGGCTGTGTGCCCCGGTCGCCCTTCACTGAAGTTCGGGCTGTGTGCCACGGTCACCCCGCTCCATGGTCTGGGCGGTGTTCTGCAGTCGACTAGCGACGAGTTCCGGGCTGTGTGATGCAGTCGCCCTTCACTCAGTTTCAGGCTGTGTGCCTCGGTTTCCCTTCACCGAGGTCCGGGCTGTGTGCCATGGTCGCCCTGCACTGAGGTCCTGGCTGTGTTTCGCAGTCGACTAGCAACGAATTCCAGTCTCTGTGCCACTGTCGTCCTTCACAGATTTCTGGGCTGTGTGCTGTGTTCGCCCTTCACTGAGTTTCGGGCTGTGTGCCGCGGTAGCCCTGCGCTGATGTCCGAGTTGTGTGCCTCACTCGCCCTGCGCCAATGCCCGGGCCGTGTTCTGCGGTGGGCTGGCGACGAGTTACGGGCTATGTGCCACATTCGCCCTTCACTGATGTTCGGCTGTGTGCCGTGGTCGCCCTGCACCAAGGTCTGGGCTGTGTGCCATGGTCGCCATGCACAGAAGTCCGACCTTTGTGCCGCGGTCGCCCAGGGCCAAGGTCCGTGTTGTGTTCCGTGGTTGGCTATTGACGAGTTCCAGGCTCTGTGCCATGGTTGCTCTGCATACATTTTTGGGCTGTGTGCCACAGTGGCCCTTCACTGAAGTTCGGGCTGTGTGCCGCGGTCGCCCTATGTCGAGGTCCATGCTGTGTGCCGCGGTCACCCTGCACCGAGGTCTGGCCTGTGTGCCGCGATTGCCCTTTGTCGAGATCCAGGATGTGTTCCGCCATTGGCTGGAGATGAGTTCCATCCTGTTTTCCATGGTCGCCCTATACCGAGGTCCAGGCTGTGTTCCACGGTTGGCTAGCGATGAGTTAGCCCATCGCGTACCCCAGTTACCCTGCACAGATTTCTGGGCTATGTGCCGCGGTCTCCCTTCACTGAGGTTCGGGCTGTGTGCTGCAGTTGCCTTGTGTCAAGGTCCGGTCTGTGTGCCACGGTAGTCTTGAACCGCGTTCCGGGATGTGTGCCGTGGTAGCCTTGGGCCAAAGACCGAGCTGTGTGCTGCGGTCGCCCTTCACTGAGGTCCGGGCATTGTGCCATGGTCGCACTGTGCCGAGGTTCAGGCTGTGTGACATGTTAGCCTTGTGCTGAGGTATTTGAGCTGTGTGCCATCATAGCCTTGCACCAAGGTCCTGGCTGTGTGCCGCAGTTGCCCTGAGCCGATGTCTGGTCAGTGTGCTACGGTCGCCATCTCCCGAGTTCGGTGCTGTGTGCCAGGGTCGCCCTGCACCGAGGTCCATGCTGTGTGCCTCGGTCACTCTTCACTGTGGTTCGGGCTGTGTGCCGTGGTCGCCCTGCGGCAAGGGCCGGCCTGTGTGCCACAGTAGCGTAGAACCGAATTCCGGGCTGTGTGCCACGCTAGCCTTGTGCCAAGGTCTGGGCTGTGTGCTGCGGTTGTCCTTCACTGAGAATCAGGCTGTGTTACACTGTCGCACTGTGCCGAGTTTTGGGCTGTGTGCCATGTTAGCCTTGCACCGAGGTCCAGGCTGTGTTCCACGGTCTCCCTGCACTGAGGTCCAGACTCTGAGCCACAGTTGCCCTGAGACGGTGTCTGGCCTGTGTTCCGCAGATGCCCTCCGCCAAAGTCCAGCCTATGTGTCACTGTTACCCTGCGCTGAGGTCCGGCCTGAGTGTCACGGTCACCCTGCTCCAAGGTCCAGACTGTGCTTTGTGGTCGGATAGCAATGAGTTCCAGCTGTGTGACGTGGTCGACTGTCACTGAGTTTCGGGCTGTGTGCCGTGGTCGCCCTGCACCAAAGTCCGGGCTCTGTTCCTCGGTCAGCTAGTGATGAGTTCCATGCTGTTTCCTGCGGTCACCCTTCACCAGGTCCGGGCTGTGTGTCACGGTTGCCCTGCGCCGAAGTCCCAGCTGTGTGCCACGGTCCTCTGCACTGAAGTCCACACTGTGTGCTGCTGTCGCCCTGTGCCGAGGTCCAGCCTGTGTGCATAGGTAGCCTTCTGTATAGGTCTGGGTTATGTGCTGTGATCCCCCTGTTCTGAGGTCCGGGCTGTGTGCCGCAGTCGCCATCTCCCCAGGTCTGGGCTGTGTGCCGCGGTCACCCTGTGCCGAGGTCTGGTCTGCGTTCCTCCCTCGGCTTGTGATTTGTTCCTGGCTGTGTGCCACGGTTCCCTTTGCCAAGGTCCGGGCTCTGCCACGGTAGACTTCTCCAGAGTTCCGGGTCACCCTGAGCTGATGTCCGGCCTGTGTTCCGCAGACACCCTGTGCCAAGGTCCGGCCTGAATGTCACAGTCACCCTGCTCCGAGGTACAGACTGTGTTCCGCGGTTTGCTAGCAACGAGTTCCAAGCTGTGTGCCGTGGTCACCCTGTGCCGAGGTCTGGCCTGTGTGCCACGGTAGCCTAGAACCGATTTCCGGGCTGTGTGCCACGGTAGACTTGTGCCGAGGTCTGGACTGTGTGCTGTGGTTGCGCTGCGCCGATGTCCAGTCTGTGTGCCATGGTCGCCATCTCCCGAGGTCGGTGCTGTGTGCCATGGTAGCCTTGTGCCGAGGTCTGGGCTGTGTGCTGCAGTTGCGCTGCGCCGATGTCCAGTCTGTGTGCAACGGTCGCCATCTCCCGAGGTCGGTGCTGTGTGCCAGGGTCACCTTGTGCCGAGGTCTGTGCTGTGTGCCTCGTTCGCTCTTCACTGTGGTTCGGGCTGTGTGCCGCGGTCGCCCTGCGCCGAGGTTCAGTCTGCGTTCCGCCCTCGGCTTGCAACGCGTTCCGGGCTCTGTGCCGCGTTCCCTCTGTGCCGAGGTCCGGGCTGTGTGCCAGTCGCCTTGTTTTGAGGTCCAGGCTGTTTTCCAAGATAGCCTTTGGCAGAGGTCCAGGCTGTGTCCCGTGGTCGCCCTGTTCTGTGGTCTGGGCTGTGTGCCGCGGTCGCCATCTCCCCAGGTCCGGGATGTGTGCTGCGGTCGCCCTGTGCCGAGTTTTGCCCTGTGTTAAGCCCTCGGCTTGCGACATATTCCCGGCTGTGTGCCACAGTTCCTCTTTGCCAAGGTCCGGGCTGTGTGCCACAGTAGCCTTCTTCAGAGGTCCAGGATGTGTTCCACGGTCCCCGTGCGCAGAGGTCCGGGCTGTGAGCCGCAGTCGCCCTGAGCCGATGTCTGGCCTGTGTTCCGCAGACACCCTGTGCCGAGATCCGGGCTGTGTGCCGCGGTCGCCCTGCGCAGAGTTCCGGCCTGTGTGTCGCTATCGCCCTGGGTTGAAGTCCGGCCTGAATGTCATGGTCACCCTGCCTCGAGGTCCGGAATGTGTTCCACGGTCAGCTAGCAATGAGTTCCAGGCTTTGTGACGTGGTCACCCTTCACTGAGTTTCGGGCTGTGTGCCGTGGTCACCCTGTGCCGAAGTCCAGGTTGTGTTCCGCAGTCGGCTAGAGACGAGTTCCATGTTGTGTGCCGTGGTCGCCCTTCACTGAGTTTCGGGCTGTGAGCCACGTTCACACTTTGCTGAGGTCTGGGCTGTGTGCCATTGTCTCCCTGCGATGAGGTCCAGCCTGTTTTACGTGGTCGCCCTGCGCCGAGGCCCTGGCTGTGTTTCGCAGTCGACTAGCGACGAGTTCCAGGCTCTGTGCTGCTCTCGCCTTGCACAGATTTCTGGGCTGTGTGCTGTGGTCGCCCTTCACTGAGGTCTGGGCTGTATTCCGCACTTGGCTGGTGACGATTTCCAAGCGGTGTGCCACAGTCTCCGTTCCATGAATTTCGGCCTGTGTGCCGCCATCACCCTGCACCGAGGTCTGGGTTGTGTGCTGCAGTCGCCCTGCGCCGTGGTATGGCCTGTGTCCCGCAGTCACCTTGTGCCGTGGTATGGCCTGTGTGACACTGTCGCCCTGTGCCGCTGTCCGGGCTGTGTTCAGGGTTGGCTAGCGATGTATTCCGAACACTGTGCCATGGTCGCCCTACACAGATTTCCGGGCTGTGTGCCACAGTCGCCCTTCCCTGAGGTTCGGGCTGTGTGTCGCGGTCGCCCTGCACCGAGTACAGACTGTGTTCCACCCTCGGCTTGCGACAAGTTCCAGGCTCTGGGCCACGTTCCCTATATGCTGAGTTCTGGGCTGTTTCCCACAGGTTCCAAGGTCTGGGCTGTGTGCCGAGGTCCCCATCTCCCCAGGTCCAGGCTGTGTGCCATGGTCGCCCTGTGCTGAGGTCCGGCCTGTGTTCCACCCTCGGCTTGCGACCTGTTCCCGTCTCTGTGCCACAGTTCCTCTTTGCCTAGGTCCAGGCTGTGTGCCATGGTAGCCTTTTCAAGAAGTCCGGGCTGTGTGCCACGGTCGCCTGCACTGAGGACCAGGCTGTATGCCGCAGTCACCCAGAGCCAATGTCCAGCCTGTGTTCCGCAGTCTCCCTGCGCCGAGGTCTGGCCTGTGTGCCACGGTGGCCCTGTGCCGAGGTCTGACCTGTGTCCCGCGGTCACCCTGTGCCGAGGTCATGCCTCTGTGCCATGGTCACACTGCGCCGAGGTCTGTCCTGAGTGGCATTGTCCCCCTGCTTTGTGGTCCGGGCTGTGTTCTGTGGTCGGCTATCGACGAGTTCCGGGCTGTGTGATGCAGTCGCCCTTCACTGAGTTTCGGGCTGTGTGTCTCGGTCGCCCTGCGCTGAGTTTCAGCCTGTGTGCCACGGTGGCCCTGTGCCGAGGTCCAGCCTGTGTGCCGAGGTCGCCCTGCGCCGAGGTCCGGCCTCTGTGCCATGGTCAACCTGCACCGAGGTCCGGACTAAGTGCCACGGTCACCCTGCTCCATTTTCCAGGCTGTGTTCTGCAGTCGGCTCGTGACGAGTTCCAGGCTGTGTCACGTGGTCACCTTTCACTGAGTTTCGAGCTATGTGCCTCGGTCGCCCTGCGATGAGGTCCGGCCTGTTTTCTGTGGTCACCATCAGTTGAGGTCCTGGCTGTGTTTCGCAGTTGACTAGCGACGAGTTCCAGGCTCTGTGCCACTGTCGTACTGCACAGATTTCTGGACTGTGTCCTGTGGTCACCCTTATCTGAGGTCCAGGCTGTGTGCCACGGTCGCCATCTCCCCAGGTCCGGGCTGTGTGCCGCGGTCGCCTTCGGTCGAGGTCCGTGCTGTGTGCTGCGGTCGCCTTCGGTCGAGGTCCGTGCTGTGTGCCAGGGTCGCCCTGCGTCGAGGTCCGAGATGTGTGCTGCAGTTGCCCTTCACTGAAGTTTCGGCTGTGTTCCGTGGTCGCTCTGTGCCCAGGCCCACATATGTTCCGCCCTCGGCTTGCGACCTGTTCCCGGCTCTGTGCCGTGGTTCCTCTTTGCCAAGCTCCGGGCTGTGTGCTGCGGGAGCCTTCTCCAGAGATCCGGGCTGTGTTCTACGGTCCCCCTGCCCTGAGGTCCGTGCTGTGAGCCGCAGTCAACCTGAGCTGATGTCCGGCCTGTGTTCCGCAGACACCCTGCGCCGAGGTCCTGCCTGTGTGCCACGGTCGCCCTGCGCCAAAGTCCGGCCTGTGTGCCACGGTCACCCTGTGCTGAGGTTCGGCCTATGTGTCACAGTCCCCGTGCACTGAGGTCCAGTCTGAGTGTCATGGTCACCCTGCTCCAAGGTCCAGACTGTTTTCCGTGGTCGGCTAGCAATGAGTTCCAGGATGTGTGATGTGGTCTCCTTTCACTGAGTTTCAGGTTGTGTGCCGCGGTCACCCTGCACCGAAGTCCGGACAGTGTTCCGCGGTTGGCTAGTGACGAGTTCCATGCTGTGTGACGCAGTCACCCTTCACTGAGGTTCTGGCTGTGTGCCGTGGTCGCCCTGTGCGAAGTACCATGCTGTGTGCCACGGTCGCCCTGCGTTGAGATCCGGGATGTGTGCTGCGGTTGCCTTCACTGATGTTCGGGCTGTGTGCCACAGTCACCCTTCACTGAAGTTCAGGTTGTGTGCAGCGGTCACCCTGCTCGATATCCTAGATGTGTGCCATGCTCGCCCTGTGCCTCGGTCCGGATGTGTCCCACGGTCGCCCTGTACAGAAATCGTGGCTATGTTCCGCAGTTGGCTAGTGAGGATTTACTGGCTGTGTGCTGTGGTCGCCCTTCACTGTGTTTTGGGCAGTGTGCCATGGTCGCCTTCGGCAAGGTCCGGGCTGGGTGCTGTGGATGCCCTGTCCCGAGGTTCGGTCTGTGTGCCACGGTCCCCTGCGCTGAAGTCCACGCTTTGTGCCGCAGTTGCCCTGTGCACAGGTCCGGCCTGTGTTCCTCAGTAGCCTTGAACCGAGTTCTGGGCTGAGTGCCGCAATAGCCTTGTGCCAAGGTCTGGGCTGTGTACTGCGGTCGCCCTTCACTGAGGATTGGGCTGTGTGCCGTGGTTGCACTGCACCGAGGTTCAGGCTGTGTGCCATATTAACCTGGCACCGAGTTCCATGCTATGTGCTGCATTCGCCATGTCCTCAGGTCCGGGAAGTGTGACGCGGTCGCCTTTCAGTGAATTTTAGGCTGTGTGCCTCGGTTGCCTTTCGCCGAGGTCTGGGCTGTATGCCGTGATCGCCCTGTGACGAGGTCCGGCGTGTTTTTCATGGTCGTCCTGCACCGAGGTCCTGGCTGTGTTTCGCCGTCAATTAGTGACGAGTTCCAGGCTCTGGGCCATGATTCCTTTGTGCCGAGATCTGTACTGTGTTCCACGGTCGCCCTGCCCCGTGGTCCCGCCTGTGTGATGCGGTTGCCCTGTCCCGCGGTCCATGCTGTGTTCCGAGCTTGACTAGCGACGAGTTCTGAGCTCTGTGCCACGGTCGCCCTACACAGATTTCTGGGCTGTGTGTTGCAGTCGCCCTTCACTGAGGTTCGGGCTGTGTGCCACGTTGGCCCTGCGCTAATGTCCGGGCTGTGTTCCTCGGTCGCCCTGCGCCGAGGTCTGGGCTGTGTCCCGCGCTCGCCCCGCACAGAGGTCGGGCCTGTGTGCCGTGGTCTCTCAGTGCGGAGATCAGGGCTGTGTTCTGCGGTTTACTAGTGCCGAGTTCCGGGCTGTGTGCCATGGTCGCCCTTTACTGAGGTTCGGGCTGTGTGCCGCGGTCGCCCTTATCTGAGGTTGATGCAGTGTGCCGTGGTCACCCTGCGCCGAGGTCCAGCCTGTGTGCTGCAGTCGCCCTTCACTAAGTATCAGGCTGTGTTACACGATCGCACTGCGCTGAGTTTCGGGCTGTGTGCCATGTTAGCCTTGCACCGAAGTCCGGGCTGTGTGCTGCAGTTACCCTGCGCCGATGTCCAGTCTGTGTGCCATGGTCGCCATTTCCCGAGGTCGGTGCTGTGTGCCAGGGTCACCTTGTGCCGAGGTCCGTGTTGTGTGCCTCGGTCGCTCTTCACTGTGGTTCGGGCTGTGTGCCGTGTTCACCCTGCGCCGAGGTCCAGGCTGTGTTCCGCCCTCGGCTTGCAACGAGTTCTGGGCTCTCTGCCACGTACCCTCTGTGATGAGGTCCGAGCTGTGTGCCACATTTGCCCTGTTCTGAGGTCCGGGCTGTGTGCCAAGGTAGCCTTCTGCAGAGGTCCAGGCTGTGTGCCTCTGTCGCCATGTTCCAAGGTCTGGGCTGTGTGCCGTGGTCGCCATCTCCCCAGGTCTGGGCTGTGTGCTGTGTTTGCCCTGTCCCCAGGACCGGCCTGTGTTCCGCCGTCGGCTTGCGACCTATTCCCGGCTCTGTGCCGGGGTTCCTCTTTGTCAAGATCCGGGCTGTGTGCCGCGGTAGCCTTCTTCAGAGGTCCGGGCTGTTTTCCCCGATCCCTCTGTGCTGAGGTATGGGCAGTGAGCTGCGGTCACCCGGAGCCGATGTCCGGCATGTGTTCCGCAGACGCCCTGTGCCGAGGTCCGGCCTGTGTGTCGCGGTCAGCTAGCAGCGAGTTCCTGGCTGTGTGATGTGGTCACCCTTCACTGTATTTCAGGCAGTGTGCCGTGGTCACCCTGCGCCGAAATCCGGGCTGTGTTCCGCGGTCAGCTATTGACAAGTTCCATGCTGTGGGCCGCGGTCGCCCTTCACTGAGGTTTGGGCTGTGTGCCTTGGTCGCCCTTTGTGGAGGTCCAGGCTGTGTGCCTTGCTCGCCCTGCGACACAGTCCCACCTGTTTGCCGTAGTCACCCTGCGCCGAGGTCCAGGCTGTTTTCCGCCATCAGCTAGTGAAGAGTTCTATGCTGTGTGCCGTGGTCGCCCTTCACTGAGGTTCGGGCTGTGTACCACCATCGCCCTGCGTCAATTTCCGGGCTGTGTGCCGCAGACGCCTTTGGTCGATGTCCGTGCTGTGTGCCAGGGTTCCCCTGCATCGAGGTCCATGATGTGTGCTGCGGTCGCCCTTCAATGAGTTTCGGGCTGCGTGCCGCAGTCACCCTTCACTGAGGTTCAGGCTGTGTGCAGCGGTCGCCCTGCTCGATGTCCTTGATGTGTGCCGCGGTCACCATGTGCCTCGGCCCGGCCTGTGTTCCGCGTTTGCCCTGTGCTGAAATCTGGGCTGTGTTCTGCGGTCGCTTTTCGCCGAAGGCTGTGCTGTGTTCCGTGTTTGACTAGTGATAAGTTCTGAGCTCTGTGCCACAGTCACCCTGCACAGATTTCTGGGCTGTGTGCCACGGTTAGCCTTCACTGAAGTTCGGGCAGTGTGCCGTAGGCAACCTGCGCCGAGGTCCGGGCTGTGTGCTGTGGTAGCCTTGATCCGAGTTCCGGTCCGTGTTTCGCAGTCACCCAGTGCTGGTTTCCGGTCTGTGTGCTGCGGTCACCATCTCCTGAGGTCCGTGATGTGTGCCATGGTCGCCCTGTTCCGAGGGCCATGCTGTGTGCCTCAGTCGCTCTTCACTGAGATTCGGGCTGTGTTCCGCAGTCACCCTGAGCCAAGGTCCGGGCTTTTTCCCCAGTCGCCCTGAGCCAAAATCCAGCATATGTTCTGCGGTCGCCCTGCCCCAAGGACTGGCCTGTGTGACACGGTCGNTGATTTCGTCGCCCATGTTAGGCTTAGACTTTATTAGTAATTTGTCTTCCAGCAGAGTGCATCGTAGTAGAAGTAATCAAAGTGTCTGCATCTTGACTCTCCTAGAAGGCTACCTACCTCTGTCTCTGCCTGTTTAGGGCAAGCTACATCATCATTTCTGCACTTTACTACTCTAAAAGCTATTTCCACTTTTCTAACATTCAAGAGGAAATTCTAGATGGAATTGCTAGACTTCACAATGAAGGCTTTTCTGCAAGCCCGTTTAATGTCGCTCTGGCAGCCCAAGGTCCCAATGGGACATAGAGTGAATTGAGTAAGACTGGAACAAAGCCTGTAGGGGCAGCCAACAATGCTGAATAAATCTGGTCTGATTTTCTTTCTGTATTCAACTCTACCCTATGAGAGGATGCTCTGCCATCATGCCCCCACAACAACTAGAAAGATATTTTGCTTAATCCATTACTGAAAATAGCTCTATATTTCACCTATGTGAGTACTCTTTAAGATAGACAAAATCCAGAAGAGATTTAAATATTCCTTTACTCTTCTTTCAAGTCTGCCTTTTTTGTCCCTGCCATGCCTGCCTCCTTGGGGGCACCCACATGTCATTCTTGTGTGATTTCTTTCCATCCTTCTTTTATTATCCTATACCCTCTTAGACCTGGTTTCATAATTTTGTTGCCGTATCTTATCAACGAGCTATTATAAAAACTTCCAAACTTGTAGTTGTGCCAGTAAAATCAATTTGCTGTTAACCAACACTTTCTTCAGAGTGAACCTATAAGACCAACCTATGTCTTTATAAAATTTCTAACTTCTCCTACAGTTTTTCTCTGGAGTACAGAAAAGAAAAATCAGTATGATGCTGGATAGCACAGTTGTTTTACAGTATATTCCAGATACCCAAAATAGCATTTCACTGAATGACATATCCTAAATTTGTATAGAACCATAAAAGTTCCTAAATAGCCAAAGCAATCTTAAGAGAAAAGAGCAAACCTGGAGGCATCATACTCCTTGATTTCTAGCTATATTACAAAGCTATGGTAATAAAAACAGCATAGTATTGACATAAAAACAGACACCAAGATCAACAGAACAGAACAGAAACCCCCAAAATAAACCCACACACATATGATCAATTAATTACAAACTTGCCAAAAATATTCAATAGGCAAAGAATGGTCTTTTCAGTAAAGGGTGTTGGGAAAATGGGATAGCCACATGCAAAAGGATAAAAATGAAGTCATCAAAATTGTATGGTACTGGCAGAAATACAGATCAATGGAATAGGAGAGAAAGCCCAGAAATCAACCCATATACCTATGGTCAATTCATCTATGACAAAGGAGACAAGACTAAACAATATTAGAAAGAGTCTCTTCAACAAATGATGCTGGGAAAACTGGACAGCTACATGTAAAAAAAAATAAAATTACATCACTCTTTAACACTGTCCATAAAAATAAGCTCAAAATGGATTAAAGATTTAAATGTGAGGCCGGACATTATAAAACTCCTAGAGGAAAACATAGGCAAAGCATTTTCTGACATAACTTGCAGCAGTATTTTTTCAATCCATCTCCTAGAATAATAGAAATAAAAATAAATGAAAGGGACCTATTTAAACTCAAAAACATTTGCACAGCAAAGGAAACAATGAATAAAATAAAAAGACGACCCACTGATTGGGAGAAAATATTTGCAAATGATGAGATAGACAAGAGATTCGTCTCCAAATCTACAAATGGCTCATGAGGCTTAACATCATTGAAACAACCCAATCAGAAAATGAGCAGAAGACCTAAATAGACATTTATCCAAAGAAGACATAAAGATGGCCAAGAAGCACATGAAAAGATGCTCAACATCACTAATTATTAAAGAAAAACAAATCCAAACCACAATGAGATATCACCTCACACCAGTCAAAATGGCTAGCATCAAAAAAAAAAAAAAATCCACAAATAATAGATACAAGAGAGGGTGTGGAGAGAAGGGAACTCTCCTTCAGTGTTGATGGGAATGTAAATTGGTACAACCACAATGAAGAAGAGTATGGAGNCCGACCTCCCCCACCCCGAGGCTGCCGGGCCAGGGCCAGGGGGCGGGCAAACAGGCAATGATTGGCAGGAAACCGCCCCGCTTCTCAGAGGGTTGCGCCCGGCGCAGGCGCCGAAACCCCGCCCTCCACACCGCCTACCCCCACCTACGGGCTCCACCCCTTTTCGTCTCATCGACCCGCTCGACACTTGGCTGTTCCTGGCTGCTGGTAGGAGGAGAAGGGTGCAGGTGGATCAAGCCGAGCGACGAGTTCAGCTGATGCAACCTAACCTGGACCCGCGTGACAGTTTCCGGCACGCGGCGGCGGCGGCGGCGGCGGCGGTGGCTGCGACCGAGAAGGGGACCCGGGTGCCGGGCTAACCGCTGGAGACGGCAGCGAAAGAACCATGGGGGATTCTCTGAGCCCTGAAGAGAAGCTAAACCTTATCACCCGGAACCTGCAGGTCGGGCCTCGGGTTTGAAAGTGCGCGGTTGGGAACTGGGGGCCGGAGGTCCAAGTGATCCTTAGCACCTCTTAAGGGGTCATAAGTGTATGGGACCCGGGATTCCGCGCCGAGGCAGCTCTGAGAGAGATTGCAGTCCTTGCTGCCGGTCGGTCAGTCAATCCATTACTACAGAAATCACAGTAAATCTCACCTCCTGTGTGCCATTACTTGTGTTGAGCCAGGCTTTGAATCCACCCCACCCACCCTATTTTGTGCCGGTCGCGGTGCTGGGGGGTACGTCAGGACCCTACCCTCCCAGAGCATGTCTGGAGGAAATCAGACGTTTGCAAGGACCCAGGATCCAGACATTTAATTTAAGTCGAAACTAGTACTGAAAGGTGCTTTAAGCGGAGATCTTTATTGAAAGGAAGTTAGGAGGAAGGCTGCGGAGAGTGTTAAAGGAAGGCTGAGGCGAGTGTTCAGGGAAGGCTGAGAAATAACCTGTAAACTGCCCTGAGGGATACGGATCGCCTCTTCACTTCACCTATGTTTTGCTGGTTCCAGAAACTGCAGTAGTAAAAGTTAACCAGGATAATGGGAGTTAAAAACGCATCAGGTAGAGGGAACCCAGGTCAAGAGCCAGAGGGGAGAAAGAACTCTGTGGTTCTGAGAGAAGGCTAAATTGGCTGGAGTAGAGGAAGCAAAGAGCAGATCAAGCACTTAGAAAATATTTACATTGCTCATTCTCTCGACTCTCTCAGGCCTCTGTTGTCACATCATCTGTGGCCTTTATTTAAATAACAAACTCCTACTACCAAAACTGCCTCATCCCTTACTCAGCCTTTTTTGTTTTTTCTCCATAGGACTGATCACGATCTGACATAAGGTACATCTTACTAGTTGGTTTAGGAGGAGCAGTCAAGGACCAGGTCATGAGGGTGTTGTTGGCAATGTTTGACAGTGGGGTTTATTCTGAAGGCAGTAGCTTGCTTTTCTGTTTTTATAAGATACAATTCACATACCATAAAATCCACCCTTGTAAAGTGTATGGGTCAGTGGGTTTTGATGTACTCACATAGTGTTCAATTACCATCATTATTTAATTCCAGAGCATTTTCTTCATCAAAGATAGCCTGTACTCATTACTAATCACTGTTCATTCTTTGCCTCCTCCCAGACCTAGGGAACCACTAATCTGCTTTCTGTCTTTAATTTGCCTATTCTAGGCATTTCATATAAATGGAATCACAATATGTGGACTTTTATGTCTAGCTTCTTTCACTAAGCTTAATGTTTTCATGTTTCATCCATGTTGTTACCGGAACTCTGTTCCTTATTAGAGCTGAATAATATCCCATTATATGTTGGATTCCTGGATCGGAAAGATCCCCTGGAAAAGGGAATGGCAACCCAATCCAGTATACTTGCCTGGAGAATTCCATGGACAGAGGTGCCTGGCACCATGGGGTCACAAAGAGTTGGACACAATTGAGCGACTAATACTACTTTTATATGATATACTACATTTTATTTCTCCGTTTGTCAGTTGATGGTCCTTTGAGTTATTTTCACTCATAACTTGATCTTTTCTTTTGTCCACACCACACAGCATGTGGGATTTTTTCCAACCAGATATTGAACCCGCGTCCCTTGCAGTGGAAGCACAGAGTCATAACCACTGAACCAGAGAAGTCCCATTCTCATAACTTCATCATAACCAGATATTCTTGCATGCTTCGCCTTAGCCAGATTCTTTGTTTCCTAGCCTCTCTACATAAGGAGAGTTTAGGGAGAAACAACACACAAAGCTAGTAGCATTGATTTACTCAGGTTTTAAAGATTAAGTGATATGACCTTTCCTTGAGTAGTAAAAACTCCAAGTGTCCACATAGTCAGGGGCTTGAAGGATGCAGGATCAGCCTCCAACTGGCTTGGAACATACGATTTTAACAAGTCCTGCTAATAGATATTCAAACCAGCAAAACAATTTTTGTCTTTCATGGCTTCCAATAGTTTCCCCAAACCATCACCTGAGGAAACACTAAAATCTCTTATCACAGTATACTAGCCTATTGGGCTTTCCTTGTGGCTCAGCAGGTGAAGAATCTGCCTGCAGTGTGGGAGACCTGGGTTCAATCCCTGGGTTGGGAATATCCCCTGGAGAAGGAAAAGGCTCACCACTCCAGTATTCTGGCCTGGAGAATACAGTCCATGGGGTCACAAAGAGTTGGACACGACTGAGCAACTTTCACTTTCACTAGCCTATTAGGATTTTTCTAATATTGTCTTGGGGCAAAGGAAATGTATTAAATGGCAAATGAGTTAATCGAATTTTGTTTTGAAGACCTCTCTGGCTTCCTTTTGCGGTGTGGATTGAAGAAAACGGGTAGATTTGGGAGACCTGTTAAGCTATTACAGTTATCTTGGTGTGATCTAGTGATGGCCAAGACTTTGTTGGTTGGGTAAAGGTGGAAAGAAGTAAGAGGACTTAAGAGCTGTTTCAGAGTAACTTTTGCAACTCAGTACCATTTACTGCACTAGGGGTGAAACTAAGTGAAAAAGATGCCTGGGGAGTGAAGGAGAAAGGTGAAAGCATAAGTTTAATTTTGAACACGTGATTGAATTAACTGGGTTGATAACAAGTACATGTTCTATAGAGGTGTAAGCAGGAGATTTGGTAGTTACTAGGGAGACCTGGGAGAAGGCGATGGCACCCCACTCCTGTACTCTAGCCTGGAAAATCCCATGGGTGGCGGAGCCTGGTAGGCTGCAGTCCATGGGGTTGCGAAAACATGACTGAGCGACTTCACTTTCACTTTTCACTTTCATGCATTGGAGAAGACAATGGCAACCCACTCCAGTGTTCTTGCCTAGAGAATCCCAGGGACGGGGGAGCCTGGTGGGCTGCTGTCTATGGGGTCGCACAGAGTCGGATACGACTGAAGCAACTTAGCAGCAGCAGGGAGACCTGGGTTCAGTCCCTGAGTTGGGACGATTCCCCTGGAGGAGGGCATGGCAGCCCACTCCAGTATTCTTGCCTCGAGAATCCCCATGGACAGAGGAGCTTGGTGGGCTACAGTCCATGGGGTCGCAAAGAGTCGGACACTGAGCAACTAAGCACAGCACACAGCACAGCTCATAGGTAGTAATTGAAGCAGCTGAAGAGGATCAGTTATGGAGAATGTAAAGTAGAAAGAGACAGGCCCCAAGGATTGCTAATATTTAAATAATTAGGAAGACAAATAGCTGCAAAGAAATCTGAAAGACAGAAGCCACAGAAGTAGAAGGAAAACTAAGAGTAAAATAGAGGAAACCCAAAGAGATTTCCATGAAGTGAGAACTAAAAAGTATTCATTCAATTTAGCAACTTGGAGGCCATCTATGATCTTAGTAAGAGCATTTTCAGTTGTGTGATGCTGTGTGGAATTCAGACTGGAATGGGAGATAAGGAATGGAGAGCAGAAGAGATGCCTTTCAAGAAACTGGCTGTGAAAGGAAGGAGCATGAGCTGAAGATAATTGGAGGGGAAGATAGGGTTAGGGACAGTCTCCGTTTCCCTAAAGTCACTGTCATTACACCAGAGTGGTACTAGCAACAGCACCAGCTTCCTTTGGTTCTCACTCAGCACTGAGAGCCTGGCTAGACCTCCCTGCTGGCTCTGAGTCTGGACTCTGAGTGAAACATACCTTTGTTTTCCTTGTCACAAAGTAAAGGATGAGCAGGTGGTGGTGTTCAGTTACTCAGTTGTGTCTGACTCTTTGGGACCCCATAGACTGCAGCATGCCAGGCTTCCCTGTTTTCACTATCTCCCAGAGTTTGCTCAAAGTCATGTCCTTTGAGTCAGTGATGCCATCCAACTATCTCCTCTGTCGCACCCTTCCCCTCCTGCCCTCAATCTTTCCTAGCATCAGGGTCTTTTCCAGGAATTGGCTCTTCGAATCAGGTGGCAAAGAATTGGAGTTTCAGTATCAATCCTTCCAATGAATACTCAGGATTGATTTCCTTTAGGATTGACTGGCTCTCATTGCTGTATAAGGGACTCTGAAGAGTCTTTAGCACCACAGTTTGAAAGCCTCAATTCTTCGGTACTCAGCCTTCTTTATGGTCTGACTCTGATGTTTGTATATGACTGCTGGAAAAGCCATAGCTTTGACTATGTCAGCAAAGTGATGTCTCTGCTTTTTAATACGCGTTCTAGGTTTGTCATAGCATTCCTTCCAAGGAGCATCTTTTAATTTCATGGTGCAGTCACTGCAGTGATTTTGGAGCCCAAGGAAACAAAGTCTGTCACTGTTTCCATTTTTTCCCCCATCTATTTGCCATGAAGTGGTGGGACCGGAAGACTGAAGCGACTTAGCAGCAGCAGCAGCAGTGGGACCGGATGCCATGATCTTTGTTTTTTGAATGTTGAGTTTTAAGCCGGCGTTTTCACTCTTCTTTCACCTTCATCAGGAGGTTCTTTAGTTCCTCTTTGCCTTCTGCCATGAGGGTGGTATAATCTGCACATCTGAGGGTATTGGTTGAGTGAGGTGGGACACTGCCATTAAAGCATTCCCTCTGCTTCCGCTCCAGGAGGTTCTCGGGGAAGAGAAGCTGAAGGAGATACTGAAGGAGCGGGAACTTAAAGTTTACTGGGGGACAGCAACTACAGGCAAGCCACATGTGGCTTACTTTGTGCCCATGTCTAAGATCGCAGACTTCCTGAAAGCAGGATGTGAGGTAAGAACTAATATTATAAACCGAGCAGTTGCCCTTGAGCAACGGCCAAAAGAGAGACTTAACTCGCTTGTTTGGAGGTACTTGAACAAGTTCACATTTTGGTGACCCCTTTATCTTTTCTGTCCAGGTAACAATTCTGTTTGCGGACCTGCACGCATACCTGGATAACATGAAGGCTCCATGGGAACTTCTAGAACTTCGAACCAGCTATTATGAGAATGTGATCAAGGCAATGCTGGAGAGCATTGGGGTGCCCTTGGAGAAGCTCAAGTTCATCAAAGGCACTGATTACCAGCTCAGCAAGTAAGTGCTCCACCCTCCTCGTGGGTCTGGTGCTTCTAGCTAGTTACAGGCCTGGGGAGTCAGGGCACTCTAAATTTGGATTCGAAGGTATTGGGCTCTCCTTGTTAAGAACCATTAAAAGTTGTATATACTTTGTCCTTTTAATTCATCTATCAAAAATCTACTGACTAGTAAATGCCTAGGTACCATACTATTTGCTGGGAAAATAAAATTCACCACAACAAAGTCCTCGGGATTGTAGACCTCACAACATATGGAAAAGTGGCAGCCTCCCTTTCTCCTTCCAGACTCAGCAAATAGTAATAAAAGAAATATGAAAAAAAAATCATATTTGTAACATGAGCATTCATATTTTTTGCTCTACTTTTTAAAAAATCATTTGTTTATTAGGCTTTGCCAAGTTTTAGTTGCAGCATGCAGGATCTTTAGTTGTGGCATGCCGGATTTAGTTCCCCAATCAGGAATCAAACCCAGGTCCCTCCATTGGGATTACAAAGTCTCAGCCACTGGACCACCAGGAAACTCCCTGTGCCCTAATTTTTTAGCTTCTGGTTTCCTAAGTCATCCTCCGTGCCCACTGCCTCAAAGTCTCCACATAATTTTTTTAATCTTGCAAATAAGCCATGTATCTCTGTAATTGTCACTTTTACATTTAAACCCTTAGACCAACTTTTTAAAAGGTAAGCATTGTTCTATCCTATTTCACAGATAAGGAAATGGATTCAGATTTAACTTTCCCAAGTTCATGCAGCTAGTAAGTGTAAGGGCCATAATGTGAACTCAGATCTCTTGCTTACAAGTTGATTTTTATTTCCTCTAACATAATTCCCCACTGTTGGACATTTAGAGTTTTAAATAAAGCATATACCTCAGAGATATTGCCGGTTTGGTTCTAGACCACCTCAATAAAGGGAATGTCACAGTGAAGTGAGTCGCATGAATATTTTGATTTCCTAGTGCATATAAAGATATGTGAAAATAGGTATTGGACTTCCCTGGTGGTCCAGTGGTTAATACTCCCTGCTTCCATTACAGGGGGCATGGGTTCGATCCCTGGTCAGGGAAGTTCTGCATGCTGCAACTAAGTGTGGACAAAAATAATAAGTAAATAAAAGTTATGTTTATGCAGTACTATAGTCTGTTAAGTGTGCAATAGCATTATGTCTAAAAAAGCAGTGTGTGTGCCTTAATTTAAAAATACTGTGTTGTTAAAAAATGCTAACCATCATCTGAGCCCTTGGTGAGTCATAATCTTTTTGCTGGTGGAGGGTCTCCCCTCAGTGTTGATGACTGGCAACTAATCAGGGTGGTGGTTGCCAAAGGTTGGGATGACTGTGGCAATTTCTTAAGACAAGAATGGAGTTTGTCACATCAATTAAGTCTTTCACAAACAATTTCTCTGTAATTTGTGATGCCTTATGACAGCATTTTACCCACAGTAGAACTTCTTTCAAAGTCGGAATTAGTTCTCTCGAACCCTGCCACTGCTTTATCAACTAAGTTGATACAATATTCTAAATCTTTGGTTGTCTTCTCAACAGTCTCCATTGCATCTCCACCAGGAGTAGTTTCTGTCTCAAGAATCCACCTTCTCTGCTCATCCATAAGAAGCAACTCCTCATCCATTTAAGTTTTAGCATGAGATTGCAGCAGTTTGGGCTCTACTTCTAATTCTAGGTCTCTTGCTCTTTCCGTTATATCTACAGTTACTTCCTTTACTAAAGTTTTGAACCCTTCACTTCCACCTGTGAAAACTAGAAGCAAATTCTTCCAGATCCTTACAATGTTGATATTTTCCCCACTTCCCATGAATGACAAATTTTGTTGCATTTCTAAAATTATGAGACTTTAATGTTGAAATTACTGTTTGAGCCACAGACTGCAGAATGGATATTGTGTTAGCAGGCATGAAAATAACATCAATCTCATGGTACACCTCAATCAGAGCTCTTGGATGGCCAGATGTATTGTCAGTGAGCAGTAATGTTTTGAAAAGAATCTTTTTCTGAGTTGTTGTTCAGTTGCTCAGTTGTGTCCCACTCTTTGTGACCCCATGGACTGCAGCATGCCAGGCTTCCCTGTCCTTCAACTCCCAGAGCTTGCTCAAACTTATGTCCACTGAATCGATGATACCATCCTACCATCCAACCATCACGTCTTCTATCATCCCCTACTCCTCCTGCCTCAGTCTCTCCTAGTTTTTCACATCAGGTGGCCAAAGAATGGAGCTTCAGCTTCAGCATCAATCCTTCCAGTGAGTGTTCAGGACTGATTTCCTTTAGGCTTGACCGGTTTGATCTCCTTGTAATCCAAGGGACTCTCAAGAGTCTTCTCCAACACCACAGTTCAAAAGCATCAATTCTTCAGAGCCCAGCCTTATTTATGGCCCACCTCTCACATCCATATGTGACTATTGGAAAAACCATTGGCTTTGACCATACAGACCTTTGTCTACAAAATAATATCTGTGCTTTTTAATATGCTGCCTAGGTTTGCCATAGCTTTTCTTCCAAGGAGCAAGCGTCTTTTAATTTCATGGCTGCAGTCACCATCTGCAGTGATTTTGGAGCCCAAGAAAATAAAGTCCGTTGTTGTCTCCCCATTTGCCATGAAATGGTGGGACCGAATGCCATGATCTTGGTTTTTTGAATGTTGAGTTTTAAGCCAGCTTTTTCACTCTTCTCTTTCACCTTCATCAAGAAGCTCTTCAGTTCATCTTCACTTTTCTGCCATAAGAATGGTGTAGGCTTAAAATATTCAGTAAACCATGTTGTAAACAGATGTGCTTTCATCCAGGTTTTGTTGTTCCATTTATAGAGCACAGGCAAAATAGATTTAACATAATTCTTAAGGGCCTTGGATTTTTGAAATGATGAATGAGCATTAGCTTCAACGTAAAGTTGCTAGCTGTATTCCCCCTAACAAGACAGTCAACTTGTCCTTGAAGCTTTGCAGTCTGGCACTGACTTTTCTCTAGCTATGAGAATCCTAGATGGCATCTTCTTCCAATATAAGATGTTTTGTCTACACTGAAAACCTATTGTTTGATAGAGCCACCTTCATTAATTTTCTTATCTAGATCTTCTAGATGACTTGCTGCAGCTTCTGTATCAGCACCTGCTTCTTCACCTTGCACTTTAATGTTACGGCTTCTTTTCTCTTAAACCTCATGAAGTCTGAAGTTAGCAAAACCCCTATTGATGTTACTATTACAAAAAAATTATAGTTTGATGAAGGCTCAGATGATGGTTAGCATTTTTTAGCATGTATTTACTAAGGCATGTACATTTTATTTTTCAGGTATGTAGAGTTTTTAGGCATAATGCTATTGCACACTTAATAGAAGGCTGCTGCTGCTAAGTCACTTCAGTCGTGTCTGCCTCTGTACGACCCCATAGATGGCAGCCCACCAAGCTCCCCCTTCCCTGGGATTCTCCAGGCAAGAACACTGGTGTGGGTTGCCATTTCCTTCTCCAGTGCATGAAAGTCACTCAGTCGTGTCCGACTCTTAGTGACCCCATGGACTGCAGCCCACCAGGCTCCTCTGTCAGCAAAGTATAAATATAACTTGAATATGCACTCAGTTCAGTTCAGNGATTGAACCCAGCACCCCCTGTGTTGGGCGCACCGATAAAGTGGTTCTGGGGAACAACTCAGGAATCATATTTTCTTTCACAGCCTACTAGTTGATTCAGATTGAAGTCATTTTCGGACATTCATCTAGTTCTTTAAGTCTGATTTCTAGATTATCCTATTTGGTCACATTTACCATGTCTTCATCCTAGAAATAGCACCAGCATCAGTTCCAAAACGTGACTGCATCAGAACCACATGGAGAGCTTTAAAAATGCAAATGCCTGGGTGAACCCCAAGAAATTTTGATTTATTAGCTTTGGGTGGGGCCCAGTAGTTTATGTTATTTTAAGCACCCCAGGTGATTCACATCCAGTCCTGTGTTGACTGAGCTTGGTAACCACTGGACACAAACAGGCATGAGCTCACTCACTCCAAAATAAGAAACAAAGCCTATTGCCCTATAAAGGACAAAGGCTCTAAATAATACCTGGGGTTGGTGATTGCTGGGAAACGTCTCCCCACACATGGCGGATGGCAGTGTCACTTGGTGTATGCCTGTCAGAAAACAGTTTGGGGCCTCGCAGTGTTTGGTAGCTCAAGGAAGTAATCCAAGAGAAAGCAAGAGGACCTCTGCAAAGAGGTTCATTGTAGCATTGTATATAATTTGTAAAGATGAGAGCAAATCTGACAGTTTAGAAACTGCTAAATAAATTATATTGTCACTAAAAATTAGAAATATAATACAACATAAAATCTACAAATGAAGACTAGGTAGCCACTCGGAAGTACTTATGATATAGTCCCAAGGACATTTATTCTCCAGATTCAAATGTGCAACGATTCCGTATGCTACAAACAAGGCCTGGGAAGAACAGAGAAAAATTAAAATGTTTTTATGTATTATGTTGAGTGGTCCTTGCCTCCAATTAATTCTACTCTTATTAAAGTCATTTAATGTTTACATCTTTGTCCAAAAAATTAAAATGCAGATGAGTNTGCTACAAACAAGGCCTGGGAAGAACAGAGAAAAATTAAAATGTTTTTATGTATTATGTTGAGTGGTCCTTGCCTCCAATTAATTCTACTCTTATTAAAGTCATTTAATGTTTACATCTTTGTCCAAAAAATTAAAATGCAGATGAGTTGAGCATATTCTCATTTTCAACCACAAGAGGTCCTCCTCTCCTCCCTGGCTTCTAGGAGTCCAAGATTGATCTGCTTGATCGGAAAGAGGATGTAAAGAAAAAATTGAAGAAGGCCTTCTGTGAGCCAGGGAATGTGGAGAACAATGGCGTTCTCGCCTTCATCAGACATGTCCTTTTTCCCCTTAAGTCTGGTAAGCTACTCCCTGTTTTCTTCTCAGAGTTTAGGCTGGGTCATCCCTGTGGCTTCTCACAGTCTTCCTCCAGAGACTGGCTTCTCTGATTCTCTGCTCAGATTTCTCATATGTTAATGTGTGATTTAAGTGGGGATATAATTGAGATGTCTGGGTGTTTGTTACCAGAGTACCTTCTAAGTGGGGTGTCAGGGTGGGCATGAGTGGTAGAAATGAAGGGGGCAGGCATGGGGAGTAGAGAAATACAAAAGAGACGTAAGACACAGTTGTTTCCCCTGAGCTTGGGTGCTAGCTGGGTGTACAACGCTGCCACTGATCCAATTTAAAAACAGTAAAATACCGTACGATTAAGTTTAAAATACATGGCAGAAACTACAAATACACGTTTGGGCCAGGGATGCTGACTCGCCATTGTCTGTGAGTTTGTTGGCATGGATCCTTTTTCTTACAGAGTTTGTGATCCTTCGAGATGAAAAATGGGGTGGAAACAAAACTTACACAGCTTACTTGGACCTGGAAAAGGACTTTGCTGATGAGGTAATACCAGAGGAGGATAATCCCCACTGAACTCATTCTGACAAACCTCTCCGTGTGGTCTCACTAAGTTTCTCTCTGCCACAGGGCTCTGTCATGATGATCTCAAGGCTGTATATTTTGTTAAAGGCTCAGATGAGGATTCAGATGGTTCGTGGAGTAGATTAGCAAATGGCAGAAAGCTAGTATGTTGGTGTCTTAATCACTCTCCAAAGGACTTAACCTGGAATGAAGGACCAAACCCAACAAGATGAAGCATTTCAGGTACCAAATCAAGGTTCAGAAAAGAGACACGACTATAAGAGAACAGAAGAGAGAATACTATTCATTTCAACAATTTGACAAAAGACCTACTAGGTGCTTATGTGTTTGACACCATGCTGGGGGCTGACATTACAAAGAGGATTAAATCTTCATGAAGCTCATAGTTGATAGGAGAGGATGACATGTAAATAAATGTCATTTACTGCTTACTGTACCATGTATACATGGTCCAGAAATAGAACGGGAGGAAGTGACTAACTGGCTGTCTGGGAAAGCTTTGTGGAGGGGATAATGTTCACACACTGTCTCACTCATTAGGGGTTCTTCAGGAAACCCATGAGGGAATTTATTGTGTGAGACATGGTAAGAGGAAGCAATGTGGTATCTAGGGACTCACAAGTGGTTTAGAATCTGACTGGAGTTTGCAAGGCGAGGGGGCCACTGTGGGAGAGGAAGACAGGGCCAGATGATAAAGGAAAGGAGTAATAACTGTATATAGTGGATGAAATGAGGGTCTTAACTGGCTCTGAACGTGGACTGAATCAGCAGTATGACAGGGCTGTCAGAAATGTTCATGAGGTCTTGGCCTCATCATCAGAAATGTAGAGTCCAGACCAGGGAGTTGATCATTCAGTTCTCCAATGTTCTGAGTACCTTTCATAAGATACATGTGCTTATCTGCACTAACACAGTTGCCACTGGCCATTTTGGTTGTGTTGGACTTTTTGTGAGGTTTTTTGTCAAATAAACCTCACAAAAATAAATTTTCCAACGTTCATTTGACAATCTGGAGTGTATTGATAGGGAGAGGAAGATGCCATGATAGGGAACAGATTGCAAACCAGGTCATAAAGCACAAGCTGAAAGAACTGGGCATGTTGAACGGGGATGCAAGTATGTGTTCACCTATCCTCAAACCCAAGGACTCTGCTGAGTTAGGGGTGAGGTTTCTTCCTATGGCAACAGAGGGCTAAACCAGGACTGCAGATGCAGACTACAGGGAGGCTTGCTTAAGCTTGAAGAACTTTAATGACCTCAGTTGTGTGGTGATGGACAGGGCTGTCTTGCCTGACCTTTCATTCCCCATCACTGAGGTGTTCAGGCAGAGGCCAGAGGACCACTGGAGGCAATGTCATATGAGAGTTTGAGCATCCAGTGGAAGAAAAGACTTAGTGACCTCTGAGTTCTGAGGTTCCTTCAGGCCCATTTTTTGAATATTTGGCAACTGTTGCTCTGAAACCCTCTGTCTGCAGCCTGAGGCAGGCCACAGAACCCACACTCAACTCTTCAACCTCATGAGCAGTACTTTGTGGGAATGATAAGAAGGCTTCCCTGGTGGCTCAGATGGTAAAGAATCTGCCTACAAACCAGGAGACCCAGGTGCAATCCCTGGGTCGAGAAGATCCCCTGGAGAAGGGAATGGCTACACATTGCAGTATTCTTGCCTGGAGAGCCCCATGGACAGAGGGAGCCTGACGGGCTGCATTCCACGGGGTCGCCGAGTCAGACACGACTGAGTGATCAACACTTTCACTTCATTTCACTAAGAAGGACTAGCAGAAATGCCTCTGAAGAAAGAGCCTGGCAACATAACCAGCTGCACTCATGTGATGGTAGACACGCTCTCATCTGCACTGACACAGTTGCCACTGGCCACATGGGACCAGGACGACAGAGGAACTGAGCTCTAACTTAGATTTAAATATCTGCATCCGGCATGTGGCCACCGCATGGACAGTGCAGGTGCAAAGCCTATCTTTTGTTAACAAGGAAGGACTTCCCTGGTGGTCCAGTGGTTAGGACTTGGTTCTAGAACCAGGTTCAACCCCTCGTCAGGGAATTAGATCCCACATGCTACACGGTGTGGCCAACAGCAACAAAATCACCATTCCCGAGAAAATGAAGGAGTAGCATCGCAGACAAAACATGGGTGTTGTTTTATTACATGTATTCATACCCAAGGGACATCTGTCAGAATACCTGAGAAGATCCTTTTGGGCCAGATTTAGGATGTAAAGGTTCTAGTCCTGGGACACGAGAAGAAAAAAATGGAATTACTGAGCTCCTACCATGTACTAGCACTATGTATCATTTTCACCCATGTTAAGTAATTCAATCCTCATTCTGATGCTGAAAGATACAAATATTGTTATTTTCGTTTATTTTTTTAAGTGAAGAATCCAAAGCTCAGAGAGGTTAAGTGCCTGGTTTGAGGTCACCCAGCCAGCTGGGACTCTCACTCCAGGTGATCTAACTCCAGAGCCTTTGTTCTTCCTTCTTGCTCACTCATCTCCTCCTCAGGCTATCTGTAGCCCCTGGGTTCCCGTGTGAGTGTTGCCCTGCATATAAATAATACCTGCTTTATGCCACTACTCAGAGCGTAAACGGAGGAATTTGAGTCATCCCAGGTGGCACTAATGGTAAAGAACCCACCTGCCAATGCAGGAGACTCAGGAGACTTGAGTTCAGTCCCTGGGTCAGGAAGATCCCCTGGAGAAGGGGACAAAAAGCCACTGCAGTATTCTTACCTAGAGAATCCCATGGACAGAGGAGCCTGGCGGGCTACAGTCCATGGAGTTGCAAAGAAATCAGACATAACTGAGTGACTTAGCACGCACGGTGAAATTTGACTAATTAGAAACATTTAGCCTCTACAAACTCTCGTTAGTATGGAATTCAGTGTCAGAAGACCTAGGTCTCTGACAAACTAGATAACCTTTTGAACCTGTGTCCCCTTCTCTGCTCTGCCAGCTTCACAAGGTTGTTCTAACGTTCGAGTAAGACTGCTGGGAAAACGCCGTGCATTCTATCCGCACATTTTTCTTAGTAGATCCAGGTGTCCTGTGCCCTTCTCACCTGGCCTTGCACACTTGCAGGTTGTACACCCTGGAGACCTAAAGAATTCTGTTGAAGTTGCCCTGAACAAGTTGCTGGATCCCATCCGGGAGAAGTTTAATACCCCTGCTCTGAAGAAACTGTCCAGCGCTGCCTACCCAGATCCCTCAAAGCAGAGTAAGGCCAGCTGGGGAGGGGCCCGGGAAGGTGGGGTGTGTGGGGGCTGCTGACATGAGAGAACATGAGTGACATGTAGAGAGGTTGTCAGTGCCTCAGAAGAGCGTTTGTCCCAAGAGGCCAGGAGGGTCTGAAATGCAGGAATGTCATGCCCCATTGGCTGCTGGAATGGAAAACTCCAGTCATCTTGAATTTGGTTTGGTTGGTACCATGAAGCAATTTTGCTGTTGTTTTAGTCGCTAAGTCATGACCGACTCTTTTGCGACACCATGGACTGTAGCCCCACCAGACTCCTCTGTCCATGGGATTTCCCAGGCAAGAATCCTGGAGGGGGGTGCTGTTTCCTACTCCAGGGGATCATCTGACTCAGGGATCGAAACCACGTCGCCTGCATTGGCAGTGGGTTCACCGCTGAGCCACCTGAAGCAGATACCCTGCTGGCAGTGCTGCTGTGAGGCACACGCTCTGGTCCTTTCACGAAACCCACATCTTCAGTTAGGGAGACAGGTTGTGTTAGACCCTGAGGCTGACGTAGCTGCTCAGGCAGGGCCTGCACAGCTCCTTAGGGAAGCCGATCTCTAGATTCGCCCAGTTCCCTCTACGTTTTCCTGACTGGCTCTTAGTCGACCAGCCATGTAGCCACGAAGCTGAGATGTTAACATTGATTGTCTTTGTGGGGGCCTCCCAGAAAAGGCTCAGTACTTATATATGGAACGTGTGAATGGTGGCAAAGCTACATCAACCCCTCCAGAGAGGTGAAATCTGGTACTTCTCTTCTCAGCAGCAGCCGCCTCTGTTCCAATTCAGTGGGTGGATTTTGGGGATTCTGCACTAAGTCCTGTTTGTGTCCTCATTTGAGGGCATCAGCAGCTGACCTGTCGTGAGAAGGAGGAGAGCTCTGAGCCTTGGGTTCTTCTCATCCCCAGAGCCAGCTGTCAAAGGCCCTGCCAAGAATTCGGAACCAGAGGAGGTCATCCCATCCCGGCTGGATATCCGTGTGGGGAAAGTCATTAGTGTGGACAAGGTACTCATTTTCCACCACGTCCTGGAGAGGCAGACAGGGGTCAGGTTTGTCTGCTTCCATCTGGAGGAAACCTGGCCTGGGAGGGGAAGCAACATCCCTTAGGTCATACTGCAAGTCAGCACCTAAGCATCTAGTTCGAGGCATCAGGCTTTTCCCCTGGCCATCTCTGGACCTTATGCAACCAAACACAGCCAGGAACTCAGAGTACAGAGCGGATGTTAGTCAGAAGGAACTTGTTTATCACATCCAGTCTGATGGACTCACCTGGTGTCTCCCAGCTTGTCTGGACTAGTTGCAGGCCTTATCGTTGATCAGCCACTTTGTCCTTCCCTGTCCCCACCCCAGAAAATGGTGAAGGGAGAAAGAAGGACTTCCTCTTTCTCAGAGGCAGAAAGCTTTGTAGCCAGTGGCCTAGGACCAGTATTCTGGGTATTTTTTTCCCCCAGTATATATTTGCTTTTCGCCATTTAGACCAACCACCAAAACTACCTTGAACGAGCTGCTGATGCTCTCATTTCAGATGGTGAAGCCGGTAGCCATCCCCCATCTTCCAGTCCCCCCCAGGATTGGGTTTGATCCAGCACACATTTGGCCATAAGGATGGTCACCCAGGCACTCCAGGCCATTTTTAATCTCTGTTAGAGACTCCTTTCACCTCTAATGCACGTAATTAGCCTCATGTTACTCAAATCTGCCTCTTCGGGGCCCTTTCTCATGTCTGCTATCTGAGACCTGGAGAGTTAGCTCTAGAGGGTTCCTCTTGGGGCCCCTGTAGGGAATGGATGCCCTTTTCTAGAGCCAGAGGACTCACCAGGCCCCATGATCTGTTCCCCTGGGATACTCTCCAAGACTTGACCTCTCTTGTGGCAGCACCCAGATGCAGACAGCCTGTATGTGGAGAAGATTGATGTGGGAGAAGCTGAGCCGCGGACTGTGGTGAGCGGCCTGGTGCAGTTTGTGCCCAAGGAGGAACTGCAGGACAGGCTGGTGGTGGTGCTGTGCAATCTGAAACCCCAAAAGATGAGAGGAGTCGAGTCCCAAGGCGTGCTCCTGTGTGCTTCTGTGTGAGTGAGAACCGGGCGCTAGAGGGCCTGGTGGGGCCAGGAAGAGGGGGCCGGCCCACATGCTGCCTTCCACATGCCAGCTGGAGGCCCTGAGAACACGCCCCAAAAGATGATGCACAGAGGAATCACTTGTACAGGAGCCGCGGATGAAGCACTTTACTTGAAGTTAACTGTATTAAAATAGAGATGGAAGATTCAGAGCTATGTGCATGCTCGAGTCTCTCTACTAGTAATGGGTGAAGCCAGGATTCAAACCCAGTTCACTGGCTATTACGTCATATCCCTTAAAAGCCCAAATTTTGGAGTCTTTCCTGACATAGGATTTCAGTTGAGCCCTGGTTGACCCAGTGCTGGTAATGTCCAGAGATGTGGTCCAGCAGTGTGGGGCTCTGGCATTGAGGGTACCCTAAATCCTATTAGAGCCCCTGCGGTAAAGGCCCCAATGCTTTGGCCTCCATGGCGGCTGGAGGCCATCCATGGCCTCACTGTCTCATTGTCCTGTGTGTCCTTCCAGAGAAGGGGTAAACCGCAAGGTTGAGCCTCTAGACCCTCCTGCAGGCTCTGCTCCTGGTGAGCGAGTGTTTGTGAAGGGCTATGAGAAGGGTCAACCAGACGAAGAGCTGAAGCCCAAGAAGAAGGTCTTTGAGAAATTGCAGGTAACAAGCTGCACTTTTGCCCTCTTTCTGGGGCTGCCCAGACTGTCTGCAAATTGCTGTTACTGATTCCCACCTGCCCTTTGCCCAGCTGGGCCTTCCTGCATCTAAGCCCCTCTCTTCATTCCAGCCCTCTCAAATGAGGTGCCTGAGAGCCCATGGGCCTTCACAGGCACTGAGCACCGACAGGCTGTTACAGGCAGCGTGTGAGGCACTGCAGATGTTTCCTCGTTAGATCTTCAGTCTGTGATGGGAGATGATGCCCAGTTTATCTGGCACAGCCACACAGGGTCACCAGAAGTGATAGAGCCAGGATCAGAGCCCTCCTGGAGTCCTTCCTGCCCAGCCTGGTGTGAGAGCACTGATTCTCAGAGCACTGACTTGCATCACCTACCCGGAATTCATTCATTCATTCAGCACCTGTTGAGTCCCTAACATGTATGTCTGGCACTGTTCTAGGTGCTGGGGCTACATCACTGCATAAAGCAGCAGAGATTCACTCTGCTTGTGCAGCTAAGTCACTGCACATGTGGCTTTATCTAGTTAATACTTCGTTTCCTCAACAGACAAGTGTTTCTGGAGGGCTTTTAGAGTGGTTTCTACCTCTCCGTGCTCCTGCAAGTAACACCTGGCTTTATCCACTCCCTCCTTTCCTAGTTTCCCAGGCTGGTTTTTTGAATCAACTTATTTTTTTCTGGCTATAAAATAAGTTTTCATTGTAGAAATGTCTAAAATGTAGGGAGAACAAAACTAACATCTCTAATTCTGCTACCTACTGGTTCTGAAAAATGTCATTAGTGATTGGTTTCCTTCTGGACTTCTTTTGTGTATAGTGATAATGGGTTTATGTTGGTAGTTTGAGTTGTACTATATGTTTATTCTTTTTTTTTAACTTTATGCTTCAAAAATTTACCCATCTTTTAAATACTGAGGAGTGAGAATCATATATATATAGTATAGTATCATAATGATCATTTCCAAAACCTTATTTGGACATTGAGGTTGTTCTTAGATTTTCACTTAGAATGCTACAGTAGATGCATTATACCAGTTCTTTGTAATTATGCATGATTATTTCCTTAAACTAAATTCCTTAAGTGAACTTACCTTAGGCAAATGATAGGAGATGAAAGTTTTCACAAACTGCTCTCTTAGAGAAGTTGAGTCACCTTATATTACTAGTAGTATAAAAGTCTTTTCTTGCAGCCCTGCCACCATCACTATAATCACTTTTTTTTGTTATTTTTCTTGCCCAGGCTGACTTTAAAATTTCTGATGAGTGCATTGCACAGTGGAAGCAAACCAACTTCATGACCAAGCTGGGGTCCGTCTCCTGTAAATCGCTGAAAGGGGGGAACATCAGCTAGCCAACCTGGCGTCTTCCTCCCTTCTTTCATCATCCTTAGTCATCTGCTCTCTCCTTAATTTGCTCCGTCCGTCACCTGCTTATCCATCTCCCGCGACACTGAAGCAGGACATTCAGGACTCTTTTAGGCACGAGACTTGGTGAGGGGCAGCTTAGCCTCCCTAGGATCCAGGAGCACCATCTGGCTGCAGGGAAAGGCTGACCTGGGGAGTGAACGGGAGTCCAGCCCTACCTTCTTCCCTTGGCAGCTGATCTGACAAATCTGGTTTCAATATAACGTAACTCAGAAAAAGTTTATGCCATAATCCTTCTAATTGGAAAAATATTGGTTTCCAGCTTTCCTAGAGTTATCACAGCAGCCATGTCTCTGGCTGGGATCTGGTGCCTGAACCAGGCTAATTACAGCCTCTCCCCAACAGGAAACTGTGGGATTTGAAAAGGGGAGGGAAGGGAAAACAGAGAACCTAGTGGTCTACCAAGTGGCTGGCAGCTTTCCCCCCACATGCCAACTCTGAGGCTTGGCGCTGGGGGGTAGGACCTGCCACAGGGCTCCTGGAATGTCCTTTGATCATGCTAGGTGGGGATACTCCCTGAACCAGCTGTGTGGTGTTGGATGGCACAGACTGGTTTTTTCTTCGGGGAGGGTGGGGTACTTCTCCATAAGCCATCTCAGAACCACTAAATGTCACTGTCATAAATTCAAATAAAATATTTGAACAAGGGTGCCTGGATGGGACATGTCTGTGAGCTGGACCAGCTCAGGAGAGAACACAGTATAGCAGCTTCTGGGCTCCTCACCCTGCCTAGGGCTGCATGTATCTTGGACTTTTGAACCTGTAATGGGGGCATGGATGGACTGGGCTGGACCGCAGATACCTTGACTTTCCCTTTAGCTGTGTTGAGCAGAAAAGGCTCACTTTGGGGTCCAGAACATTTTCCTTTCTAAATGTAGGGTACAGACCACCACCCTGACCCTCCCCATTAAGAAGCACCAGCCACAGCCAAGTTTTAATCATTTAATTAACACCTTTGAATGAAATCCACACAGAGTTTTTCCATGTGTCTCACTCCGGCTTCAGGGCAGAGGGAACAGATTGTATAGACATATCAAAGACTCAAAAATTTAAAGAAATATATATATATTTATATATACTTCTCTCTCTAACATTTTTATGGAAATTAAAAATCAGAGGCTCTTGGTCTCCATGTGCACTAGGTCAAGTTCATTTACCCCAGAGAACAAAGAAGGATTGCCTCTTGGGAGATCCTCCCTTCTCCTTTCAACTCTGTCCCACCCAGTGGGGAAACAAGCTCAGAGGACTAACTGAAGATAAGGAGTAACAGAGGGGAGGGAGAGAGAAGGTGGGCTCCCTCCCACCTCCAGCAGCTCTCTGGCCGCTGCCTAGGCTTGATGTCATGGAAGCTCTGGCCTGGTCCTAGTCCCTCATTCCCAGGAGGTTGATCAGGAGCTCTGAGCAGAGCTGGTTTACCCACTGTCTTCCCCATCTTACTGGGCAGGCACAACACATACCCAGCGGGCAGGTAAGAACACTGGTTTATAGCTGCAGAGAAGATGGTAGAGAGGGCCAGAGGAACCTGGGCTCTCCGACTACATCCCCTGTGTTCCCAGCTCTTGTTCTGGGAGAGGGTCCACCTGTCTCCTGGGTGGAGGAGAAGCAGCTAAAAAGGTTCCTTGTCTAGCTCAAGCCTGAGTCACTGTTGAAAGATCAATACAGAAGGGGCAACCCTGGTGACAGCCACACTGCAACGGGAGGAAGCAGTAGGGTCACCTCCGTGGAACCTCGGGAGGAAACGAGCTTACCAACATAGGTGGCACTGTTTGAACATGGAAAGATCAGTAAGATTCCTGGAGAGATCAGTAGCAGAGACTGACATCTACGGGGGGGAACCACCCAGCCTGCCCCTAGGAGCAGCAAGTGCCCCCGCTTTGACTAGGGAAAAGTCTGGAATAGAATGCACCCTTGGCTTCCCATCCTGTCACTCAGTGTCAGCACCCTCCCCCAGTGGAACCACCTGCACTAACAGGCAGCTGCAGAAAGGACATGCACAGAGCAGAGCAAAGCCACAGGGCAAGGTCCTAGCCCACTGCCCAAAGCAGCTCTTCCCTGCCTGCCCCAGCCCCAGTCCCAGCCTTTCATCCACGTCCTCAGTACTTCCTGCTAAGCTGAAAGGGACCCAGCTCTGCCACAGCCCACGGGCTCCTGCCTCTCAAGAGTCATGCTCGCCCACCCCAAACTGAGCAAGTGAAATGGGGCCAAGTGACCCATGACATGACTCCCTGCTCTATTCTAGGAGGGCAGAGCGAGCCTGTGAATCTCCCCTCCGGTGGTCTCCACCACCCATTTGGACCTTGACAGGCTCCCACTTCCTGTCCCCTGCATGAAGCACCTGGCAGAACTAGAAGGCAGGAAGCTGGTTGGTGATAAGTTGAGGCACAGGGGGGCTAACTCCCTCTGCACCATTTGTGCTTTGGAATGCCACAGCCCAAATCCAGCCTCCAGCCTGGAGAAGCCTGTGGGAATACGACGTGCCTACCTCCAAGAACTAAGAAAAGGAGCAAACTGGATCAGAGGGTGGGGACAGGTTAGTTTCAGCCATGGGCTGGCTACTGGGGACTGATGCTGCTGCCATGTAAACAGGCCCTTGGAATGTGGCTTCATGGGCCCTGGGGGATGGACATGCAGCCACTTTTCAAAAGTGCTTTGATTCTGGACTACAGCATGTGCATGATTTGGATATCAAAAAAAAAAAAAAAATGAGGTGCTGTGGTCCCCCATCTCTGTGGCCTTGAGGCCAGCAGAGGGCGCAGACATCCACTCCCACCAGCTACCTCCTCCAAGATGAGGCTAAGGCCAAGACTGAAGCAGCAGCAGCCAGAGGTGAGTCCATTCAGGAAAAGGCATGAGAGCTGGGTGACGGAGGACAGGATCCACGCAGGCTTGCATAAATACCGAAGGCCGTGGAGGTTAAGGCTGCAGGCGTCCCCCCATTAGGTTAAGTGTCTGCCGTATCCTCTCATCCTCGGAGCCGCTCAGGTCCCTGAGAATGTATTCCTGGGATGGGTCAGCAGTGCCAGCGAGGTGTCTGGTGGTCAGACCAGCTCTTTCTATGGGTCTGCAGAGGGCAAAGAAGGGACACTCAGCCAAGGGCCCCTGAGTTTGGTTCTGGCCACAAAGACCCCACTTGCTTTACTGATCACGCCAACAGCACGGGGCTCGACATTTTACAAATGCTCCCTCTGCCTCTATAAAGTATCACTCCTCACACTTCACAGTGAGGAACTCAGGCCAGGATGGGTGGATGGGTGGATAAAATGGCAGCGCTGGAATTCAAACTCAGTAAGTCTGACTCCAGAGACCCTCATACCAAACTCCTTCAATGGAGCTTACTGGAGGTGACAGGTCACCCTCCCCAGACACCCCGAGACCAGAAAAACCTTCAAGATCCAAGAGCAAGTCCCTAAGGGCAGAACTTCGATACCTGTGTCCCATGACCAGTGCTGGATTCCACACCCCACCACTCCCAGCCCACTGTACCTGTACTGGGCGGGCCCAGTTTCTGCTCCTCGGGGCCCACCAGCTGCAGGACACTTCCATTCTCTGCCAGCTCCTCCTTAGTCCTGTCCTCGGCATGGGGGAGCCCATTGGTGGGAGGCGCAGTAAGGGGCTCAGCCCGAGGAAAGCTGGGGGAGGTGGGAAGGGGAACGCCTCCAGAAGGCTTGCGAGCCACGGGTGGGGGAGCCTTAGGTGGCTTCTTTGGGGCCTGGGGTGGCCGTTGCTCTGAGATGCTCCTTAGTTCAGCTACCAAGTTCCGCTGGAGGTCAGCTTGGGTCTCCGGGGACACAGGCCGCTCCAGTTGCAGCTTTTTAGTGCCCTTGGAGAAGATGAAGCTGGCCGTAGAGGCAGGGGACCGTGGCTCTGCCTCGGGTGGTCCATTGGGCTGGGCATCCACAGGGCCCGCGCTGACAGCCAGATTAGAGGCCTTGAGCCGAACAGCTGCATGGAGCCCCAAGGATGCAGCAGATGCAGGGCTAGCCCTCCCTGATAGGGCCCTTCGGAGTGGCTTCTGGGGGGGCGATGGCCCCGATGCTGGATTTGGAGCCACCATGGGAGCGCCCACAGAGCGCAGCCGAACCGTCTGCAGGAGTGAGGGTGTGACCAGGGGTGGGCTGGCATCCTCCCGGGGAAGACCCCCACCCTTGCTGCAGCCCACCGGCTCCTTCCGAGGGGCCTTGGCCAGGAGCCCTGCGACAGAGCCGGCAGCAGGTGGGGCTGGCGGGGCTGGAGGAGGGTCTGNGGCCCAGGGACTACAGCAGGAGCAAGGGCAGCTTGGTTTGGACTCTTGGGCTTAGAGGGAGGTGGGGAGAAGGGGGCAGCCACCTTGGGGTGAGGAGGTATGACAAACCTGTCGCCCAGGGCGGTTGACATGTGAGGACCAGAGCGGTCTGAGGGGGCTGGATCAGAGGAAGAGGAACACAGAGACGTGAGCGAGGAGGAGACCGAGGCCCCGGGAGATCGAAGGGAAGTGACACGTTCTGGTTTAGGGGGCTGGGCCTTGCCTGGGGAAGCAGGAGCCCCTGCTAGGCCCTTGGGGGGGAGGGTAGGGGTACCACTTTGGCTCGAGTATCCACTGGAGGGTGAGAGTGTCCGTTCCGGGGAGCGTGGGGGGCGCCGGGAGCCACCCGGAGACAAGCCAGACACCCAGCCGCCTGCCGAGCTGGGTGGACAGGGCGGGGCCGCCATCCCTTCCGACCCCCCAGTGGTGGGCGGCCGGGGCGGCTGCAGCTGCTGCTTCCGCTCGGGCTTGGGAGGCAGCCCCAAGGGCCCGTCAGGGGCTGCCGAGCTGCGCTGATGGAGCGAGTGGGTCCGGCGGGGAGGCGGTGGGGGCCGCTTCAGCTTACGTAGGGACACGCTCCGGCCAGACAACTGGCTCCCGCTCCGAATGCTGACAGTGTCCGAGGCTTCCGCGGTGCTGCCCCCGCTGGGAGAGCCCCGCCCGCTGCCCCCCTGCGGAGGGGGCGCCACGCTGTTGGCCACGGAGCCCTCTGGCCGGCCCNCTGGCTCCCGCTCCGAATGCTGACAGTGTCCGAGGCTTCCGCGGTGCTGCCCCCGCTGGGAGAGCCCCGCCCGCTGCCCCCCTGCGGAGGGGGCGCCACGCTGTTGGCCACGGAGCCCTCTGGCCGGCCCTCAGAGCCACCCTTAGAGGAGAGGGTGGAGCCATCAGACACGATGGTCTCGGAGGACTGAGAATGGCTCCAGGTGTCGCTGGAGGAGGAAGGGTGGCGGCTGCGGGGTCGAGGGCTGGAGACCGAGGAGAAACGGCCCAGAGAGCGGACGGAGGCCGGGCTGGCTGAGAGCAGGCTGCAGCGGCTCAGGGTGCGCAAGCTGCAGCGGCCCAGGGCTACCACGTCCACGGTGGGCGGCAGCACGGCGTGTGGGATCAGCTTCGACAAGTAGGTGGCCTGGGGCGAGATGGACATGGCCGGGCTCAGGGGTTCTGGAGGCCCAGCCCCTCCCGTTAGTCCGGGCACTGCGAGGGACATGGGCCGGGTTAGCGGCGGGGGCCGCGCCCCCGTGGACCGGCCGAAGAGCGTGTCATCGCGGTAGATGTGGTCGATGTGGCGCTGCAGCATGGCCTCGGCCCCGGCTTCAGCCTCTGCCTCCAGCGCCTGCAGGGACACCCTGGCCCCCGGCCCTGCGGCCAGGCCTGCCGGGCGGCCATCCACTGTGGGAATGCGTACAGCGTCCCGTGGACCCGGAGGCCGAGGCGTACCTGGTGGCTCACGTTCATTCCGCAGGCCTGGAAGGACCAAGGAGGACGTGGGAGTCAGTGATGTGGGCGGGAGTCAGCGGAGGGGTGGGCCAGGGCTCCCAACCACAGCCTCCTCAATGGGGTGCTCACCGAGTTCCTTTTGCACGTGCTGCGGTAGTCCCAGCACAGTGCTCCGCCGCTCGCGCCGCCGGCGCCCCGACTTTCCAGATGGTTTGGGAGACGAGTCATGGGGCCGGAAGGTGGAGCCTGGGGGCCAGTCCAGGGGAGAGAAACTGTTAGAGCAGGCCTTGGGGCACATTCTGCCAAGCACGACTTTTACAAACTATTAACAAGAGCTCTGTGAAAAAAGATTTCCACCGTCAAGTAGGGCAAAACTGGGTTAAAGCTAGATGCTCTTCTGCAAGGTTCTACTAAGTCAATAAGGATAATTTTCATTTAGTGAACACTTATTATGTGTTCTAAACACTTGGCATTTGTTCCCATAAGGTAAGTATTCTTGTCCTCTCTTTTATAGAACATCAAACAGAGAGGTAAAGGGTTGGCCCAAGATCACACAGCTGTATCAACACAAGGCTCAAACCCAGGTTTCTCAACTCTGAACTATCCTGCTTTTCAGTTAACATTCATCACGAATCTCCAAGAGGACATAGGGTACTATGTTTCCTGAATTCACTGAGTCACAGAGTCTTGGGAAACACCAGATTAGGAGGAAAAGGGAAACCTGCAGGTGCTGGGTGCCTGCCGCTCCCCCTCCCTTGCCCAAGATTCCCCGGCTGGTGAGCAGACACCTTTGCGCTGGATCATCTCAGAGCGGATGGAGAGCGCGTCCTCTGCCGTGGAGCTCTCAGCCGTGTAGGACGTGGTCTGGCTGCAGAAGGAGATGCTATCATCATCTGGCCCAGTGCGGGAAGACTGTTGGGAGAAGAAGGATCAGCCCAGAGGCGTGAGTGGGGCTGACGCTTGCCTGTGCAGGCTCCCCCTTTTGAACTTCTGACTCAGATTCACCCCTCCTAACCTGTCCCAGTGTCACCCAGCACTGAGCAGGCATCAACCAGAGCTACCCTGGACCAGCCCTCAGCGGGCAACTAGTCTAGTTTTCACAATACAGAAAGGAAACAGATCCAGAAAGGTTCAAAGACATACTTGGCAGAGGTCAAGTCAAGCAGGGAGGGAGCAACTGAGTCAGGACTGAGCTGGGGGTGGGGCGCACCTGTAAGCTCTGGGTGTCTCCATGGTCCCAGGCACCCTTGTTCAGTTTCTGTTTTTCTGAAAGACATCAGATAGGCATGCTGAGCCAGGCCCCTGACTGCGAGCTGAAAGCATCGCTAGACGCGGAGGGAGGCGGTTACCTTGGTGCTGGAGGGAACGGAGCCCCTCCTGGGCCTGCGTGTGTAACTCTTCCAGGTGAGGCGGTCGCCCACTGGGGAAGAAGACATTGTCCTGGTGGTCATCCACTACAGACCCTGGCCCCTGGCCGNCACAGTTTATTGTGATCCACAGAGTCAAAGGTTTTGGCATAGTCAATAAAGCAGAAATAGATGTTTTTCTTAGTTTTAGGAAACAGGGTACCTAGTTAGGGAGAGCTTGCTCTACCTGGCTGAGGAAATCTGTTCACCTCGCCATGGCCCATTGACCTGTTGTTTCCATTGCCAGACTTAATAGACTCTTTAAAAAATACCTGGCAGATCTTTATCTATAAACCATTCACTAAAGCTACACCAAACCTATGAAAATCAGTCCCAGCCTACGTGAGATTTTAATTTTATGAGCCCAAGAGTCAATAATAAATATTATCCCTTGATGTGACATAAGTGCAAAGGCTGCTCACTTCTTTGACCATCTGGATTATTTCAAAATATTTACTTTCTTCTTGGGAATCCCCAAACAATAGTGAAGGCAACTAAACCATTTTTAAGACATCAAGTTGTTGATTTGTCTAGAATGACTCAGCTGAGTTTTCTTTTGTTTGCTTTGTTGCTTGAATGAAAATTTTTTCACCTTTCCAAAGGGATTTGCTAACCTGTTCTTTCATATTGGAGAAAACAGTACATATCTAACATCACACCTATTATATCTATCTTTTGACTTGTACTAATTCTGGCTTCCTTAGTAGAAGAAAAACTTGTCTCTTTCTACTATAGAAGGAAGCTTAGAATATTCCTGAATATAGGAGCTAGTGTTGTACAAGTCTCTGGTAGCTGAGTCTTCATAATGCTGCATTCTTGACAGTACTCTTTTCTATACAAATCCATAGAGCAAACTTCCCTGTGCCGATCCAAGGAAGAGGTCCTGCTTGGGGTGACAGGCAACACTTTCAGTTCAGTTCAGTTCAGTCGCTCAGTCGTNGACTTCTAGTTTGTGCTCACAACCCACAGTCCCCGGGTATATACTCCATACACACAGCCCCCAAGAATTGGGTTGGCTGAAAAGTTCGTTCTGGTTTTTCCATAACATCTTATAGAAAACCCCCCAAATAAACTTTTTGACCAACACGATATATATTCAAGCTGTATCCAAGTGTACATATATCTGAGTACCCACAAGACACAAAGGGCCCCATATAGAGGCATATATGCCCATTATATATGCACACAACACCCACAGGCTTCATTTAGTGTGTATACAAACAAATAGCATCCAAGTATAACCACATCTGAGTGCCCACACCACAGCACACGCACCCCCCAGGTATACACATGACTCCCACAGTCCCCATTCTGTATCTACGCAAACAGTACCCATATATACCCACAACTGTCACTCAGAGCCCCATGTAAGACACTCCAGTGTACACATAGGCCAGAGCAAATACATTTCTCTTGTCTCCAGATTCTGAACTGGACTTTACAGAAAGACAAACCACCTTTCTGTACACCTCCTTGGCCCAGGTCCAAGAAAAAGACACACGGGACACTAGGAAGGGGTGGGCACTAACACAGGTCATAACTGGATTCCCAGAAGTTCTGGGTGTGGGCTAAACCAAGGATATGGCCTCCTGGGTCCCCCCCTCACCCATGCAGCTGTCCCTTAGTGGAGGGACAGGCAGGGGAGGGGAGAAGATGGATCCCAGCCACACCACTCCCAGATGAGGCAACTCCAGCCTCTCTTGGGGACCAGTCCCAGGTATCCCCCTCTCCTCGAGGCCCAGGCTCTGATGCCGACGAGCCATGGATCCATTACAAAGGATCTTGTTACAGGCCCCGCCCATGGAGGAGCTGGTCACCTAATCCTGGGAATAGGGGCTGTGTCAGCAGTGTGCAGCCCCAGCTCCCCTTTAAGTAGAACCACAACATAAGCAAAAGCTTGGTGTGGGTCACATGACCTTGGCAGCACCTTGTGGAGCAACAGGAGCAAAACAAGCCCTTTAAAGGGCCACACCCCAAGATCAGGGTCTCCAGTTCAGACACCTGAGCTGTCCCTTCCTCCTTCCTCAGCCCAGTCCTCAACAGCTGAGCTCCTGCCCAAGGAATCCTCAGGAAACCCACAAGGTCAGAGCTGGGGGTGTCTCTCAGCGATCCTCTCCCTAATCTCCTGAGTTACAAGTCCATAAACAGGCCCCAAGAGGAAAGGTCTTGCCTAAGGTCACCCAGCAAAGTGCAGTCAGAGCCAAGACTAAACTACAGGTTCCCAGAGGAGCCTCCTGAATCATACCCACATTTGGGGGCCCTTTGGCACCCCCCAAAAGTCTAATAAGCTCTGGCCCCTACATCTTCATCCAGGCCTGAAAGCCCATATCCTAGAGGAAAGTGGGGAGAGGCCCCTCCCCTCAAAACAAACCCCCAGGCCTTCAAACAGGATTTCTCTAACCTGCTCCCCAACTTCCAGGGTCACTACTTTCCTCTCTACTCTGCTCCCCACCTGCCATCCTCCCAGACACCTGAGCCCACCTGGGAGGGGGTGCCCGGCCTCTTGGAACTGAAGTACTGGGATGTACCCAGTAAAGTATGTGCACCCCTGGAGGAAGGCAATCCTGCCAGAGGGCTGCAGGCTTCAAGGTCAGAGACACCTAGAGCCGCCCTCGGAACAAGCAGAGAGCAGACAAAGGCAGCGGGAGAGCAGTGGACAAAGGCATCGTGGCCGACAGGGCAGTCTGGCCTCATTACCAGCCCCCAGCCCCCATCCCATGACCTTCCCCAGCCTCGATCCCCCATCCTTCAGAAGGGTCTGGCAAATGGGGGTGTCGGGGATCCCTCATCTAAGCCCCCCAGCCACGCCCACTCACCCTTCTTCTTAAAGAGCCCGAGGAGCGCCGGGAGGTGGCGGCCCAGGAACACCACCATGACTGCGGGCGCCCCTGGGGCCGTCCCCTACGCTGACCTCTCCAGAACGCCCAGCGACGCCTTCCTCGCCAGAACCCAGCGCTGAGGGGACCAGTCTGCCGAGACCAGCTGCAAAGCGCCGGCTCCAGCCAGAGGAGGGGGAGGGGCTGCTCCCCGGGTCCGCCTCCCACCTTCGCCACTGATCCCGCCCTCCACCGACACCGCCCCCGAGTGCGGGGCTCGGACAGGAACCCTCCCAGGCTCCGGCAGGGAAACTGAGGCCCAGAGTCTCTGAATACCCCGCTCTTGTAGAGGGGATGACTAGGAGGGTCAAAGATAGTCAACTCCAGGGGCCGCCCAATGCCCCACTTCCCAAGTCTTTTTCTAAACAGTCAGGAGCCAGGGCTAAGGCAAGGGTCCTGCTGCCAGATGGGAGGTGGAAGGGCCACCAGACTAGGCTTGGCATGACGCCCAGCCCCAGGTCCCGGCTGGTGAGGGTGCTTCCTGGGGAAGGATCTCAGAGCAGGCAGCGGCCAGGCAGAGGCTCGGGACTGCCTGTGGGGATGGCAAAGCCACTGGCAGAGGTTCTGGAGGAGTGGGGGCCAGCCCAGGACACATGCTGGGAAGCCAGGGAGACACCCATCACGGTAGCAGGTGCTAACAGCCCCTCGTGTGTGTGTTCAGCCCCAGGTTTTCCAAAGGACTGTCTTCCCACTTGAGTGACATGACATCAGCAACCCCAGAAGGAAGCACTGTGAACCCTGCAAGGCCACACGACAGAGGCAAGCCTTCCACACAGACTTCTTGCTCCTCCTGCCCAGGATCCTTCCCACTGGCCTCTCACTCTGTTGACTCAGTGACTCTGCTGGATCACCAGGCAAGGAGAACAGAATTAGCCAAGAAACAGCTCATAGATGAGGGCAATAAGAGTGGGGGCAGGAAGGCACTTGCAGGGAACTCGGGTCCAGGTTCAAATCCAGCCCCATCACATACAAGTAATGACCCCTTATGGAAACAAGGCCAATAACTACTCTTTGTAAGACATTTGTTTAATCAGCAAATATTTATTAAACTAGTACTAGGGGTTATAGCTAATGGAGAATTTTTACCTTGTTCACCAGTATATCCCTAGTGTCTGGCACATACAATGAGTTCAATAAATATTTGATGAATACATGAATGAGGTGAACTAGCAGAATAATTTCAGATAGTGAAGGCTGAGGAGCTGTGACAGGAAGTGCATAACTTGAGGGGGCATCAAAGGAAAGCCATTGGAAGCAAGACCTAAAGAATGAGAAGAAGCCGGCCAGGCCAAGTGCTGGGCACAGAAACTTCTAGAAAGAGGCAACAGCAAGCCTACAGCCTTGAGGCAGGAGTGGTGGGGTGGGTTTCCCAGAACAGAGCAGAGGCCAGTGTGGCTGGAACACAGTGAGCAAGGGAGAGAAAGCAGGTGAGAAGGGGCAGGAGCCAGGTCAGGGAGGGCCACGTTGGCGCTGGCAGTCTGGATTTTATTCAAAGAACCCCAAGAGGTCAGTACTGAAGGTTGAGCTGAGTACTGACAGTGTTAAAAGAGATTGCCCCTGGCAACTCCAGAAAGAGGAGCTAGCTGAGGGACTTCCCTGGAGGGACAGTGGTTAAGACTCTGTGCTTCCACTGCAAGGGGCAGAAGTTCAATTCCTGCTTAGGGAACTAAGATCCTGAATGCCATGCCAGGTGGTTCAGCCAAAAAAAAAAGAGTAGCTGAGATTGTGGAAGAGAAGATCTCTGAACCATAGAGTGCAGTCCCAAACTCACCTGAAGATACCCCTCTCTCACAGCACCTTTCTCTCCTCTCTCTAGAGATCTACGAATCCACAGTGGCTCCCATGCCACAAGATCCTTCTGCTGGTCCTTCACTTGCTGTGCCACTTCTTACGGACCCCTCACCCAGAGAGCTAAGCCTTCACTCTCCAGAGAACAAAATTCTGTGGGGCTACGTAGTATATATCTACAGATCACTGAAATCTAAACACTTTTAAGAACTAGGCTCTTTTTCCCCTTTGGCTGCACTGCATAGCTTGCAGGATCTTCGTTCCCTGACCAGGAGTTGAACTCGGGCCCCAGCAGTGAAAGCCCAGAATCCTAACCACTGGACCACCAGGGAATTCCCAAGAAGCAGGCATGTTTATCTCCATTTTACAGATGAGGATAATGGACACCAGAGAGGGGAAGCATTATAATAAAGCTGGTAAATGACAGGGCAGCATTGGCACTCAAGACCACTTGAATCCAAAAGCCATGTTCTGCCTGCTGTGCCAGCTACAAACCTGATCTTCCCTCTGAAGTGAAGATCACCCCCACAGATGGGAGGTTTCTTGGCTACATCGTCCACTCTTCCCTTCCTCTTAGGCCAGACCCATCCACCCCTCTTATGAGTCCCACTCAAACAGAAAAGAGCAGTAGACGGACACTTGTAGGGTGATTAATTCATGCCAGGCACCACGCCAGATGCTGGCAGAAGGCAGTCTCTGCCCTCTCAGATCTGACAACAGTCCTTTGAGGTAGGTGCTCAAAGGTACTCTTCTGGTAACTGACCTGTGAGGCTCAGAAAGCCAGGAGACTGCTCAAGCTCTGGCTGGCCCCCAAACTGGAGCCTTCAACCCTGCAGGACCAAGTCATGCTCAGCATTCCCCAACCAGGGAAAACTAAGGGCTGAGCTCTGCTAAGCCAGGGGCAGGGGGAGCATCAAGGTCCCAGGCCTGCAGCCTGCGGTCAGGGCCACAGCTGCAAATTCCCCAGTCTGATCCAAGGCTCTCACACTTGATAACATCTGGTTCCCTCAGCAACATCCAGCCTCCAACCAACTGTGGCTTGGGCAGGGCCGAAGCCACTCTGAGCCACTTCAGGCACAGGTCAACACACCTGTAGCTCCTCTGGGGAGAGGCTCAGCAAGCCGAGTCTTGGGTGGAGAGCATGCACCTCGCAAGAAACTGAGGCCCAGAGGATGGAAGGACCTTGGCAAAGGCCACACTTGGAGTCCATGTTCCAGGACCTTCTGCCCTGGCAGAGTTCAGAGGTACAGCTGGGCTGAGGCGCACCGCACTGCCTCCTCCGCCTACCTGCCCAGGGGAGGAGGCTTCCCGGATCTGAGAAGACACCTTGATCCCAGGCACGCCTCCCAAGATGCAGGGCACACCAGGAAATACACCTGCAGATACTGTCCACCAGCAGAGGTGTGCAGCTCGCACCTCCAAAATGTCCCACTGGGGCCACCCTCACAGGTGGGCCCCTCACGAACACATCCACAAAGCACACACCCATGCCTCCTTAAGCCACGTGAGCACCACTGTACAGATTCATGCAGGGCCCTGCTAGGTGGCTGCTTGTACACGAAGACAGGTACATGTATCTGTGGCTCTGGGGCCCTCCTGAGCCTGGGAACAGGGAGGAATGGGGCGGGGAGCCCCCGCCCCTCCAAGGCCACGTGCACCTGTGCGCAGGCGTACACACTGTCTTGGCAACATCCTCCATGGGGTGAGGCCTCAACCTGCCCCGTTCCAGAGCAAGGGGCGGGGGCTGTGGCGCACCCACAGCCAGGCCGGCCTGACTCAGGGGAGAGGAATGAAGGGGGAGGGCACAGCTCCCCAGGTGGCCTTGCTCTGGAGCCAGGACCCAGGATCCAGGGTGTTTGGAGGCCCCTGCATCTCAACCCCTCCACAGCTGTACTGGTGGGCCACCCAAGGCCCAGAGGGGACCACGGCCTTCCTATAGGAGCAGCATCCAAAGCACGGGTAGATTGTATTCTCTTAGAGGCGAGGCAAGACAAGGGAAGTAAATGTAACTCTCAGGTGGAGGTGCTTTACAGTTCTCGACACACTTTCTCCTCTACGTCTCAAAGAACTTGAAGAACAAGAAACTTAAAAGGAAGGTGTGAGCTCCCCTCTTACAAATGAGAGCAAGGAGGCCTGTGGGAAAGTGACTTGCTCAGGGTCACCCAACCAGGAAGTGGCTGAGCCCAGAACCCAGGTCTCACTCCAAATGCCTTAGTGACCCTAAGTCTCTGAGAAGTTAAGACGTTGGAGAGGGGGAAGGGGGCAGTAGCCTCAGTCATGGCCCAAAGTAGGGGAACTCTGCACCCCACTTCTACACAATGGGAATCCCCCTTCCTTTTCTCAGTGTGAAGCTCCGCCCCAGCATGGGCAGAGCTGACAGGCCGGTTCTAAGGTAAATATTGGGGGCAGGGAGTACCAGGGACAGGGAGAGGAGGATCCCATCCCACAGGCGCCTGGGGGAACAGACAGTAACACAGGGAGGAATTAGCTACCATAATATTAGTAAATGTCATAATGAGTTTCCGGGTGAGCATCTGTTGCTGACAATGACATAATAATCTCTTTCGGCCAGGGTGCGATTCTGACTTTCCCAAACCCTTTCCTTTGTTCCTTCAAGGCATGATTATCCTCATTTTATAGATGCCAGAGAGGCAGTCACCATGAAGCCAGGAGAGAAAAAGGCCGGGAGTCAGAAGGTCTGGATTCCAGGCCTTGAACAGAATCAGCCTCTCAGGGTATCTGCAAGGTGGGAGTAATCCCCACTCATAGAGTGCCTGGGAAAGTTAAAGCCATGCAACCAAGTGTAAAGGCAAAGTGTTATTATCAGAGAGAGCCTCTGCCTCTCCAGGTGTGGGGCCTTCGTGTGTGTGTGTGTGTGTGTGTGTGTGTGTGTGTGCACAGTCGCTCAGTCATGTCCGACTCTTTGCAACCCCAAAGACTGCAGCCTGCCAGGCTCCTCTGTCCATGGAATTCTCCAAGCAAGAATACTGGAGTGGATAGCCATGTCCTTTTCCAGGGGATCTTCCCGACCCAAGGATCGAATCCATGTCTCCTGTGTCTCCTGCATTCCAGGTGGATTCTTTACCTACTGAGCCACCCAAGAAGCCCCGTGGGGCCTTTTTACTTACAACAATAAATAAGCTAGCACTGACTGAGTGATGACTGAGACACACATGGTCGCACTAAATGCCCCCCGTCATACAAAAGCATTCCCCTAGGGTTAGTGACCTGTCCAGGGTCACACAGCTAATAACGGCAGAGTCAGGATGTGAGGCCAGCTCAGACTGGCCGCTGCTCTTCCCATGCCACCAGAGGCCTCCTCTCCCATCCACTTGCAGTGCGCTCTTCAAATCTCAAGTGGCGTTAAGAACCATTTTTAAGATAAAGTCTGATAAGCGACACTTAACATCAGCTTCCTATCAGCTCCTCAGTGACCTAGCCCCATCTGGTAGCCCTAACCCCCCTGTTTGGGAGGAAAGGGAGTTCAGATCCCACACCAGATATCCCGTTGCCCTGGAAGTCAGAGGTCCTAGGCCTGAGCTCTCACTGCTCCTCCGCTGCAGTCTGATCCTGAACCAGGCACTCCCTTCTTCTGGGCCTCAGTCTCTATGAGGTGGGAGGGCTGGGGACACAAGTTCTAAAGGGTCCTTGGCACGTATGACTCTGCCCCTAGAAAGAGGGTGAAAGTGAAGTCGTTCAGTCGTGTCTGACTCTTTGAGACCCCATGGACTGTAGCCTACCAGGCTCCTCTGTCCATGGGATTCTCCAGGCAATAGTACTGGAGTGGATTGCCATTCCCTTCTCCAGGGGATCTTCTCGACCTGGGGATCGAACCCAGGTCTCCCGCATTGTAGACAGATGCTTTACCATCTGAGCCACCAGGGAAGTCCAGGGTAATGGTCCCTCATTTTGGGTCAGGGCCTGGGGCAGCGAGGGGGTTCAGCTTATCTCAGATCCGTCAGACCAGAGAGGGTTGGCCCAGCCCTTTATCTGGAAGCCCAGGGCTCCAACAAGCAAGTCTAGACTTACAGTTGATCACAAGTTGTCCCACCCTAGTCAAATGAAAGAGATGTAGAGGGAAGGGGGCAGGGGAGGTGACAGGAACACCCCTTCTCCCAGCTGTGGCCCTGGGGCTCCAGGTCCAGAGGCAGGGGGAGTCTGACTCCACCAATGACTTGGTCCTGTCCCTCAGTTTCTTCATCTGCAAAGTGGGAAAAATAAACCCTACCAGGAGGGGGGCCGTGTGTATAAACCTGACAGCATAATGCATATGGGGACAGGAGGCGGGCAGGATGCTGGGGGTACTGCTCAAGCTCCCAGTTCACATCCTCCACCAGTCCCCCAAACTTCCCAGGACTAACTGCCCAGCTGGCCTGGGGCTGGGAGAATTGAGGTGGATTCCTGAGAACCAAGGTCAAACAATCCTAGCGGGTTCCAATGTCTTTCCAGCAATGAGGAGGCCTCTCCCCATCCATCCTCACCCTTCTCTATGGTTCAAGGACTTTTGCAACACAGGGCCGACCCTTCCTTAAAATTCAGTTTCCCTTCCCACTGCCCACCAGCTCCCTCGCCGAGCCCTTGGAGGGTTCAGTGCTTAGTCCTCAACCCCTGCCCTTCCTCCATAGTGTTTCCTCCACCTTTGCTCCCCACAGAGTCCCAGTCTCCCAGGGCCTCAGGCTTTCTTCATCAGAGGACCTGCAGGCCCCTCCATCATAGGAGGAAATCCAGCTATACCTAAAATAATTAAGAGTGCAGTCTTTGGAATCTGACAGGTTTGGGTGTGAATCCCCATTCAGCAACCTCCTTGCTGAGTAGCCTTGGACAAGGGACTTAACGTCTCTGAGCTCCAGCTTTCTCATCTGTAAAATAGGGAGAATAGCTTCGGGCTTGTAAAACAGCTAGTGGACACATGAATTAATTGATGCAAAGGGTTTAGCATAAGGTTTATCTCTGCATAGGACTTCCATGGTGGCTCAGATGGTAAGGCGTCTGCCTACAATGCCAGGNGGACCTGCAGGCCCCTCCATCATAGGAGGAAATCCAGCTATACCTAAAATAATTAAGAGTGCAGTCTTTGGAATCTGACAGGTTTGGGTGTGAATCCCCATTCAGCAACCTCCTTGCTGAGTAGCCTTGGACAAGGGACTTAACGTCTCTGAGCTCCAGCTTTCTCATCTGTAAAATAGGGAGAATAGCTTCGGGCTTGTAAAACAGCTAGTGGACACATGAATTAATTGATGCAAAGGGTTTAGCATAAGGTTTATCTCTGCATAGGACTTCCATGGTGGCTCAGATGGTAAGGCGTCTGCCTACAATGCCAGGGACCCAGGTTTGATCCCTGGGTCAGGAAGATCCCCTGAAGAAGGAAATGGCAACCCACTCCAGTATTCTTGCCTGGAAAATCCCATGGATGGAGGAACCTGGTAGGCTATAGTTCATGGGGTCCCAAAGAGTTGGACATGACTAAGCGACTTCACTTTTTTCTTTTTTATCTCTGCATTATCTCTGCTACCATCCCCCAGTCATGCAGCCTCAGGCACAGTGCCTTCACAGCCCTCTCTGGCCCATACAGCTCAACATCCGATTAATCCCGGGTCCGATCACTTCCGCCATCTCCTCCCAGTGTCTGCAGTGGCCACTCCCACAGCCCTCACCCTGCCCCAGCCCTCACTTCACCACCTCTCCCCTGGATTACTGCAACAGCCTCCAGAATGTTCTATGAATCTCTACTCTCACCACCCCACCCCGCACCCTGCGGCACCTGCCATCCTCCTAACACACCACTTTCATAGGCTCCTCCCTTGTTCAAACACCTTCACTGGCTCCCTGCGGCCTGTAGACTGCAGCCCTGTCTGTTTGCCTGGCATTCTTTCCGCCATCCTTTCACAGAGCAATCCAAGGAGTAAGTACTCAAGCCTCAGTCCCATACCTAGGCCTGTGTCAGCAGAGGCCGTGGCCAGGGGAGCCTCAGAATCCTCAGCAGAAGTAAAAGATTGAAGTTTACATTCACTTTTTCTCCTCCCAGGCACAAGGAAGAAGCCTCAACTATGTTTCTTTCCAACCTCCATACTCAATGTCAAAGCCTTTGTTTGTGACCATACCCACAGCTGAAGTGCATCCTTGGCCAGGTTCTCTCATCTAATCAACAGTTAACAATACAGTTAACTTTTTTCTTTTTTGCCATTTCATACGGGCATGTGAGATCTTAGTTCCCTGACCAGGAGTTGAACCTAGGCCCCTGCAGTGGAATCACAGAGTCTTAACCAATGGGCTGCCAGAGAAGTCCCAACAGTTAACTTCTTTAATACCACCTCCCCAGTTTTCTAAAACAGACCCCAACCCAAAAGCCTTTTAATATAGCCTAGAATATTCCCTAGCCCCCACACTTACTTCTGTGTTGCTTTGACATCGCTTTCTGGGTTTTTAGGAACACCTTCAAAGCCTGGTTGACCCTTGAGTTGTAGCAGGAACTGAAAGAACACAAGGGCTGCTAGAAGCCCCAGGCATCTCTCTCCCCCACCACAAATGGCCACAAGTCTGGACCCACAGTTGGTTCTCAGAAAACCATCAGATTAGAGTGGCCATCTGAGGGCAAATGAAGATCCCCAACCCCAGCCCCACCCACTCGGAGCAGATTCCGAGAGGAGAGACAGGTGGGCACAGGCCAGATTTCAGGATTACTGGAACAGGGAGCCTGGAAGGTTCAGGAGTCTCTCATCAACCCAGCTTCCGAGGAACCTCAGAGAGCCTACCAGAATTTAACTAACCTTCTTCCTAATAACCATGATTATTCTTCAGACCACTGCAGGCAGTGAGCTTGGCTAAGTCCACCTTCTCTAGACCTCAGTACCTTTCACCATGAAATAACCAGCCAGAAACTGCAAGGATCCCAAGAAGTCACCTAAGCTACGCCGCCCTAATTTGACAGACAGGCCTCCTCTAGGAGCCAGGGACGTCCAGAAAAGTGAAAGCAATTTGCTCAAGGTCATTGAGCCCATACCAGAGACACTTGCAGAACCCAGACCCCCTAATTCCCAGGCTTGGGCCTTTCTGTCGCCCCCTGCCTGGAGGGATGAGATCATCAGGCTCAATTCAGAACCTCTAGGAATGTGGAACCTGGGAAGACATGAGTGTATTCCCGCACCACAACAGGGAGGCCTCCCTAAATCATCTTCTCCGGGAGTCTCTCATTCCCAAAGACCAGCAGACACAGACTCTGTTGGAGACCCCTTATCTTGTGGGGTAGGGGGTGGCTCACTGTCCTGGCCCTACCCCATGTCTGGATTCACCAGGTGAGGGAACTAGGCACTCTCGACAGCCCCTCCTCCACAACACCCCTTGGGACGCGGGGATACCCTGAACCGCCACACCCGCTGGGGGAAACCAGGAATTCCGGCTCCCAGCCCTGGAGCTGGAGGCCTTCCCAATTCTGCCCCCTCCCCCCGACTTGGAGGATGGAATGTGACACGCGGAGGGATCCCGCAGCACGCCGGGAAGGGCTGCGTTCCAGCTCGGTGGCTGCACTGAAAGGGGGAGATGCGGCAGCGACCACGGGGGAGGGAAAGGGGGACAGACAGAGGCAGCGGCGGTGCGGATGGGGGTGGGAACCCAGAGAACCAGTCCGACTCCCGATCACGCCAGATGGAGGCGGCCCGAGTCTCCAGCTCCTGGTTTCCTGCTTCTCCCCCTCACCTTTGTCTCCCCCTCCCTCCTGCAAACTTTCAGCCTGTGGGGGCTAAAGCCTGGGGACCAAATGTGCGTGCGTGAATGTGTCTGTGTGTGTATAAGTGCTTTAGGATCTGGATGGTTGTGCAGTTTTGAACCTGTGTGTACATATGTGTGCCTAAGACGTTGGGCAACTCTGCCTCCATGAATGATTGTGCCTGAATCTGTGCGTGTGGCGGTGTTTGTGTGGCTGTATAAGCCATATACATAGGTAGGTGTCCCACTCAGGATCTGTGGGTCCCACGATGGCGTGGGTGTGGACCTGTATGATTTTGAGTCTGCATGTCCATACGTCTCAGTGGGTGCTGTGTATGTGACCGTGTAGACTGTGAACATGTACGTGTGCCCGCCCGCGGGTATTCGTGCGTACATGTGTCTGTCTGCATGTGAGGGGTGGGGTCTGTGCGGGGGATTCCCGGCCCCCCCAAACTCACACCCGACAAGCCCCGGGAGAGGGCAGCAGCGGCGGCGGCGGCTGCGGCAGGCAGACCCTCCTCCCCGCCTCCATCANGGGGCCTTCCTCTTGTGGTGTGAGTTGCCCATGGTGGGCGCGGGAGCCGGCGCGGGAACCCTAGCGCAGCCCAACCAACCCGGCCGCCGGGCCCGCAGCCACAGGAGGGAGGCAGGGAGAAGCGCGGGCGGCCACCGCAGGCGCCCCCAGCCCCGGCTCGGCCACGCCCCCAGGCTCTGCGGCCAATGACCGGGGAGGGGCGGGGCCTGGCGCCGCTCCGTCAGGCTCCACCTTTCCGAGGACCTGGGAGACCTGCTGAGCCGCCCCGCCCAGTTGCTCCGGGAACGGCCGGGCCTGTCCAGGTGGGGCCGGCGGGTCGCTAGCTCTCCCAAGCCAGGGACTGCCTCTGAGGATTGCAGTGGAACCAAGAGAACAAGGGGCCCGGGCTCCAGATAGGCGGGGTTCGGAACCTTGCTGCTGCTAGGGACAATCAACCGCTACCCCGTGAGTGTCACGTGTCTACGTATCTCTTGTCTCTGCTTGTTTTTACAAATATATTTATCTGACCACATTTCTGTAGTAACTGTGTTCAAAATAATAACAGAACACTTTTATATAGCACTTACTAAATGTGCCAGGCACTGTGATAACTGCTTTCATGCATTACTTCATTTCATCCACAAAACAATTCTATTAAGGTAGGTATACTTTTTATCATCTCCATTTTACAGATGGGAAAACTGAGGTTCCATGAAGTTAACTGATGAGTCCAAAGTCAAACAGCATTAAGCTACAGAGCCAGTACTCAAACCCAAACTGAGACCAGTATCCACTGCTTCAAGCTACCTACCCCTCCACTTTATCTGTGCCTCTCCATGACCTTGAAGGACATATACTTGGATATTTGTATTTGTGTGCTTGAATGTGGCTGTGTAGCTGTGCATCTGTAACCCTGAACATGTAGGTTCCTCTTTGTGTAGTCCTCTGAGTGTGACCGCATGCCTGTATCCATATAATTGAGTCTGTTTACATTTGTTTGGATTTGTGCTTTTGCATATTTCCCTGTGTAATTCTCTCAAGCTGGTGGAATATCACTGATTTTTGTGTACTTGAGTGTGTTAACAGTCTGCTTCTGTGCATGTAAGTGAAAAGGTTTGTCTCTAAGACTTTAAAATTTGCATGTGCTTTTGTGGATCAGTATGACTGTGCAACTGTCTATTTGATACACCCATATCTGGGCTTCCCAGATGGTGCCAGTGGTAAAGAACCCTCTTGCCAATTCAGGAGACATAAGAGATGCAGGTTTGACCCCTGGCTCGGGAAGATCTCCTGGAGAAGGGCATGGCAATCCACTGCAGTATTCTTGCCTGGAGAATCCCATGGTCAGAGAAGCCTGGTGTACAGTCCATAGGGTTACAAAGAGGTGGACATGACTGAAGCGACTTAGCATGCACACACATACCCAGATCTACATTGTGGGGGTGTATGTATAAGTAATGGAGCACATGGGTAAACATACATGAAACAATACATGTCTGTGCATCTGTCGCCTTCTCACATCTCCCCTTATACAAGTCTGTTTTTCAAAGTCCAGGCCAAGCTTTACCTCTTCTGAAAGCCTTCCAGGTTGCCTAAGGCATTCACTTCTCATATTCTCACAAGTACCCTGTGTCCAGGGACGTGCCCAGGGCCCTGCATACTGAGCAGTGCCTCTCCTTTATGATCCCTCAACCATCTCTCCACCCAGGGGCAGCCTGGTATAGAGAGGGCATCCCCTGGGCTGGGAGTCCACAGTCCTCAGTTCTAATCCTTTCATGGCTCCTCTTTCTGCCACCTGGGCAAGCCCCTCCACTACACCACACTGCCTCCTATGCCCAGTGGCTCTAACACCCTGTTCCTGCCCTGAAAGACGGGAGAATTAAAGCTGATCCACACCCTCCCTGAGGCCCCTCTCTTGCTAAGAGACTGAGGTTGACAACAGTGCAATCCCTGGGGGCTGGTATTTTATTCATCCACCTAGAAGATACTTACTGAGAACACACTGTATACCACGCTGTGTGCACCAGACTCCTTGCTTCGCAGAGAGAAAAGGGTCCCAGTGTCAGAGCTAGATGAGACCTCAGAGATCTGCTGGCCCAATTCCCTTAATTTACAGGTGGGGAACCTGAAGCCCTTGAAGGGGAAAGGTGGTATGGGAGAGAGCAGAGAGAAAACACAAGGGTAAAATCCAAACCCCGTGGCATGAATGGAGTGACGACAGGCACGCAGAGTTTAGAAGGTGCCATGGCCTTCACAGACCTTGCAGGAGCTAGCCCCGCCCACCAGTTCAGCCTCGTCTCTGACCACACCCCTCTCATTCTCAGGGCCCCAGGACACAGAACTGCTTGTGGCTCCCCACTGCACACCTCCTGGCCTCACACATGCTCCTTCCTCTTCCACCTCTGCCTGTCTCCTGAGCCCTGCTAGCCAGTGTCCTTCTCCATGTCTTCCTTGCCCCCTCTTTCTGCAGCCCAGTTCTCAGGGCTCCCCTCTACTGATACAGTACTGGTCACAGCCATACCAGCGCTTGTTTCAAGGCAACAAGTTTCCTTTGGCATCTGCCTGTCCAACCAGAAAACAAGTTTCTCAAGGACAGTGATCCTCTCACTCCTCTTAGTAGCCCCAGGCTCAGATCGTGTCTGGCACACAGTAGGTATGCCCCACGTGCTGAACAGAAACTGGCGGAGGTAGTGGTGATGGCACCTTAAGTGCTGGTGGAGGTGAAGAGGCACAGGCGGAAAAGGCTAAGGCACTTTCTCAGTCTTTTATCCTTCCACTGCAAAGACTGTGCTTTGCTCCTGGGCACAGAGGGGAAGAGTACTACCAATGAGCCAAGTGCCTGGGAGAGCCTAGGGTATGACTGGTGGGAGGAAGTAGGTGATATGGAAGACAAATGGACCAGAACTCCTGTAACCACAAGACAGAGCTTGAGTGTCTCTTGACCCTCTCCTGGCTAGGGACTTGGAGGAGAGGGTGTCTGTAGGCAGGCAGGAGATCCGACCTAGAAGAGACCCCACCAGCAGCCTCCTGGGAAGCATGCACTTTGCCAGAAGATTCAGGGTTTGAGCCCTTGGCAGGCCGAGCTGTCTCTGTCTATGCCTTCATGCCAGCACAGAGCACCCTGCTGAGTGACCCTGCTTGATTAATGAAAGCCCCCAGGACAGTAGATGAAGCCCAAAGTCCTGGGGAGTGTAGTAATGGGGGGAGGTGGACAAGGAAGCTGCTTCCACCCACTTCCTTCCCCAAGTCAGCCACGGGGCTAGAGGTGGGGTCTTTTGATGGGGCAGAGGGGTGTACCTGCTCTCCCCACCCCAACACAGTCACTGCAGCCTCAACAATATACAATGACTCTTCTCATTAGTTTTCTTCAGCATGTGACAGACCAGGAGCAGCTGAGACAGCTTTGAAGGTTTGGGGAAAGGGGAATTTCCAAGGGGCAGGTGGGTGGAGGGAGGCTCCCCCTCTGCCCTCTGCAGACAACAGATTAAGAGATTTTTCTGGCCACAGGGTGTAGCCGCCCCAGAGCAGCAGATCTCGCTGGCAGCCCTGCTTCAGGGGCAGAAAGTGGTGGTGGGGGCCCCCCAGCCTGAGGGGGATTTCCAGGAGAACCTGGGCC